>DWOZ01000343.1:0-10147 GCA_018251395.1 Choranthus vitellius
CTGAAACATGGCATCAATTACTTTGGACTCTACATTAGTAAGCACTTTTGATGGTTTTTTGCTATTCTTTGATTTGTTTATGGGGCCTGCTCCAAGAAAACTATTTTAACTAATGATATTACATATATATTCTAATTATAGTACTTAAATATTTTGAACAAGTTATATTACAAAGCATAATCTGTTTTTCTCATTCATACAAAACTTGTAAACAAACCAGTGGATGACAATGTCAAAGTTCTGTAATTAAACTGCCACATTTCATGTTTAATATGCTAATAACTAGGCTATAACAATTTTTAATGATACCTGAGATTTGTTAAAATAATGAAAAATTTAAAAATCTGCCTTTGAAGTATTGTATTGATAAAAAAATTGTTTACAAGATTTATGTTGATGATGAGAAAAACTCGCTTTACTAAATAGTATACTTAGTATATATAATATACTTAGGTACTTTGTTACAAGACTTGTAAATATACCGTAATAACAATGACGTATAATGTAGGTATCTTAAAGACGAGAGTAAAAAGGCTTCCTCTAAGTTAATGCGCTTTACCATCTCAGACTACAACACCACTTACTACCAGGTGGGACTAAAGTCAAGCATTAACTTATAATATGTAAAAAAATAATGAAAATTATAAAATATATCTTGAAATGAAAATGTTCTTAAGTTTTTAAACATTATGCAGCATCTTTGAGAATTTTTGTAAGGGAAAAAGTTGGGTCTCTCATAGCAATGATGCTACTCACAGAAAATTAGCTTGATATTAATCATGTCAAAAATATGTACTGAGAGACCCCCGCCTAGATGGAAAATCTTGATTGTCACTTAATGTATAATTTGAGAATCATGTGTAAATATAATAATGCAACTTATATAATAATTCACTCATTACTCGTAACTCCTTCTGTCTATTATGCTTTCATCTTAAACTACTGATTTAATTCAGTATTTTCATATATATGGTATATATGAAAATATTGAAATAAAAAGTCTTAAATGGATTGAAAGTTTGAGTGGAAGTTTTATGATATTAATGCATGAAACTTTATAGGCACGCAATAAGATATAGATTTTTTCTATTACTATAAAAATTCTACTAGTACGGTGATAAGAATGTCCCACTTGGACAAAGCCACTAGGGAAAGCAAAGTTATATGTAAATTTATCAGATTAGTATTATCATAAATTTTTAATTTGTTTAAAGTGTATAATACTAATGGAATATTTGTGGAACATTATCTATAAATACATAGTGTAACGGCATCATTGGCCAAATACTCACAGGGCCATATGCAATCAGGGACAGATTTCAATATATGTGGAGTAAGATTGGGTCTAGAGCGGCAATATTTTGAGACTGGCAAAATTTTAGGGCTACGGTTATTTATAGTATTCGCGCCCCTTTTGCGTAGGCAACATACTTTATAAATTACTAGCTGTGTTGCTAGTTGGTACTCTTCAACTTATCAATAATGTATATATGAATATACGGCTTGACTGTTTTTACTACATGACAAGAACAATGATTTGCTATATCAGGGAACCACGATAGTATCCCAACAGTGCGGCGATGAGTGAACCCAACGTAGAGCAACCATTGAGTATGAAAAGGCGTAAACATTATTAGTTTTAACGCGATTTTTACAAGCATTTATAATTGTGTTTATGAGGTTGGTCAGAATGAATATAGCCGAAAGCTCAAGACGCGCAATAAAAGCACTCACTGAAACTTTAGACTGTGCTTACTATACTAACGGTTACAGTTTTGTTATTTTGTGCATGGAAGTAAAGTTCTCTTAGCGTCAGCAATACCAACAAGAGTAATTTTTAGTAATTTTAACTTGGCGCGGAATTTTTATAAAGGGAAAATAAGTGAAGTTCACTTCTAACAGACTTATTATTGAGTATGGCGCTATACTATCTCAATCATAGGAGGATAACCATAGCCGTTTAATTAGAATTTTAGCATGTACTAACGTACGTAACTAAGGGTGCTACAAAACCCACCACGTCCCATTGTATGGTGCACTTCGTACATGTAGGAGGGGGCGTACAGATTTTAATATTAAAAAAATATGTTGCCGGCGACCAACTTAAACTTAAAACTGTGCGAGTTGCTAGACCATTTGACTAGATCAAACAGACCCGTCTTCATGATTCCAATCACTTCCGCAGCTGACGAGAAGGCCTCTCCTTCTGTTTCAATACTATAGACGTCCATATATAAACCAGTCTCAACTATTTCCCTAGCTTTGACAAATGAAGAGACTTCGTCAGCAGCAAGCTATTTAATAGGGCGCAATGCTAAAAAGACCCTAGAATTCAGTCTAAGGTAAACGCAGCTGAATTCATAAACCTGCAATGGTTCGTGCGGGAAAAATTTGCACTTCCGTCGAAAACTGTATGTAACTTAGAAGTTAGCCTGTCGTCTCTTATTACACCGTGTTGTGGTATAAAACACGATGGGGATTTCAGTGGTTCTGGCTTGTATAGGTAGAAAATGTGTCATGTCAAAATAATCTTTAATAACGTTAACATCAACCATAGCGGATGGCAACTGTTCCTTAATAGTATCTATGAAAACAAACAATCATCAAACAATCGTCGAACTTTCTGTTGGTTTTTTAGACCCATCGATACCTTTAACAATAGAATTAGAAGGTTGTAAGCGAGAGTGTAATAAATAGTAAGCGTTGACAACAGTTGCGAATTAATAAAATTATTTTGTGAAGCGCTGTCCAAAAGTATGCGTACATTATGTTGTTTACCGAGTGCATCTATCACTCTAACTCACGCGGTTGCAAGCAAGACAGCAGAACCTGTTGCGTTATTATTTCAGACGAATGAAGCGAGATTTCATTCGAATACGGCAAAAGCTATAACCGTGCGTCTGCGCAGGTCGCTAGCGGTGGACTAAGCCTGACCGAAGCCTTTTGTGCCTCTGTTTCGCGGGCCGGTGGTCGCGGAACCCGATCCCCGCGCCCCGCGTGTAGGGCGAGCTGGTGAACCGGTTTGCTATCTGAGCGATGTAGCAATGAACATCAGGAAGGCAATATGCACCATAGTGCCTCAAACCTTACAATTTGACCGAAAATTGCAAGTAGAAACGCAATGTGTATTTGACAAAAAAATTAAACATTAATTATTATGTTTCACAAAAAGGAAACGTTGAGTTGAAATCAATTTATTAAAACCGGAACATTGATACATATGATCATCGTACTAAAACTACACTTAAATTGCGCGCGGGATGATACATTGACAAACGCGTGTGTAGCGCCTATTCGTGGGTTAAAAGTCGAATTGCGGTCAGTACATTTAGAAACACTATTAATTTTGCTGATTGTGGTGCGATAATTTAATTTTGCGATTTTAATTGTGCGATTTTAATATGTTCGCGTAAATATGTCAGTAAGTAACTCATACAAAAATATGATTTATTATTTCCTCGATTGGCTAATTCAAAAGATGATTCAGTATTACTATCAAGTTTCATATCTGTCAAGTCATCTATTTTCAAGTTTTTAAGTGCTACAATAGCTGTAGGTATTTTATAAACAAAATATTCTAAATAAGCGGTATTAGCGTTGCGATAGCTTTCAATTTAAAAATTTGATCTAAATAACCTATAGCGATTAATCTTTTATCTTAAAATTCATCTTTTGCGCTTGGTAAATTAACATGTGATTTCTGCATAGTGTGTGATACCAGCACATGCGTTCAGTGCTTTGCCTTTCAACCCTACCAGTCAAATACAATATTTACATTTGTTAAATAAAGGATTTTTTGAACAGCATTATAATAACTACTAAGGAGTAATGACCAATTCGTAATATCACTGTCAAATTTTGGAATATCTCTGGGCGGGAATTTTTCATTTGCAAGGGCGGAGATTTCGAAGCATTTTGCTTTTGAAGAAAACAATAACATTATTAACACCCAAGTAGGGTATTATTAATATCCATGGACGGCGGTGATACCTTACCATCAGGTGCCATTCTGCTCGTTTGCCTGTTTATCACATAAAAAAAAAATATAAAAAAGTATAGGATGGAAAATGAGAATCTGATGAATCAGAATTCGTTTTCTGGAAAGAAGCGACTGCGGATTAAAAATAAATAGGACTGTATAGGATTTTAATAAGATTAAAGAATAGGTAAGATTATGTCTTATGCATAAAATAAAAGCAATAAATAGATCTCACTATAGATTTAATAATAATGTACAATAGATTTCACCATAGATATAATTATATAGTTTAAATATGAATAGTATGGGTTCCACCTAATTATTATTGTTAAAGCACTCTTACGAAGGGCTTCGCCAGCCCTACTATTATTCGGCAGCCGTCAACAATATGCCGTTCGCGTATAACATCTGAGTTCTTAGCAATTTTAGTAAAGGTAGATCATGTCAGTCAGCATCAGCCAAGAGGAACTCGCTTACCTTCGCTCATAGGAGTGAGACATAGGAGTCTTCAAGAGAAGAGTGAATAAGCATTTACTATGTTAGTGCGCCCAACAGGGCGAGTTATTGCTAAAAGCATTCTCTGCCAGTCGACAGAAAAGATAAAATAATATCTTATTATATGTGAAAAAAAAATCCACACAACATTTTCTAATATTTATAGCAAGTATACATTAGGTTAGTAATGTTAGATAAAGATTTGAAATACCAGTGGTATACAATGTCCCCAGGCGCTGGCGAGCAGCGCGTACGCAGTGGAGAACATATCCTGCCTCTGGTCAGGGGCGGGCGGCGGCGGGGGCGGCGGGTGCCATAGCGAACGGTGCACTCGCAGCCGCCTCAGCACCGTCCAGCACCAGCTGTCTCCGCGCGCCGCCCACCGGCACAGCCACGCGCCCACGCTCAGCTGACTCTCCAACGAGAGGCCCCTATGCAATTCTTAGCTTATTCAAGACTCGGGTGGGGGGAGGCTTTTTCCTGGATATGTGTTGAGAGGGGTTTCCCGATGAAAGGTGGTCTGTATTTTAAGGGGTTCTTGGAGGGAGCTCAAAGCCTTCACCTACCAAGCCTCGCCTGAATCAGCTAGTACATTAATATTATAAAGAGGTTGTACGTGTAGTGAAGCGATAAATGACAACGCGTCCGTTCGTTTAGCTGTTTATTTCATAACTACCTACTCTGTACTATAATCACAAATACCCCATTATCCCTCCCCTATACATATTAAATCGTGAACAATAGACTAACACAAATACAGTATATTCTAACTTAAGACTAAATACAAAATATGAATATTACTTATTGTTAACTAGTTTCTATCATTTACACATATGATAGTTATTTAAATGTTTACTTAGAAACTATACCACAGTATTTATTTTGATAGATTAACTTCACAAGTAATAATGTAACAGTAACAGCAATAGTAATAACTACCCAAAATATTCATCTATACCAAACCGGACTACAGGACGGCGCTCCCGTTTTATGCCAGCGGGCTCCCGACCCCATAGAGGAGATTGGTGCGACATGTCTGAGTCAACCAGGGCTGCCTGTGGTGCGACCTGAGCTCGTACAGGTTTATTAATGATACCCTGAGTTCCCGCCGTTTTCGGCTCAGAATTATTAACACCTAAATCAGCTGATACCGTGCGACGACGAATCTGATCCGCATGACGAATAATACTATTACTTTCCCGTGTCTTAATCTCAAACATATTCGCCGCTTTCTGTCCCACAATCACGCCTTCCATCCACTTGTTCCCCTTCCTTCCAAACCAAGTCTCCGCTATCCCAAAGTTGCGGTTTACCCCCCTTTTCAACGGCCCTCCTAGTCAATCTGCTTCTGACCGACTCACATAACCCGCTCTTTATTAAATCCAAGCGAGACCTAAGTTGACGGCCGAACATAAGCATAGCCGGGGACTCACCGGTAGTACTGTGTACGCTGTTCCTGTAATCCATTAAAAATCTATACAAAAAAAGATTAAGGGGAATTTTTTCCGCGTCTGCTTTAGTTAAGGCTTTCTTAACGGTCCGAACCGCATTTTCAGCCTCCCCGTTGGAAGAGGGCTGATAAGGAGCTGAAGTAATTTGTTGAATGCCATTTACATTCAAAAATGTAACAAATTCGTTGCTCGTAAACGGTGGACCATTATCAGACACAATTTTTTTAGGTACACCGAACCTAGAAAAAAGTTCTTTAAATTTTAAAATACAAGTATTTGCATTCGTCGTTGGCATATAAATAACTTCCAGCCACTTCGAGTGGGCATCGACCACTACCAAATACGTAAGGCCCTTATACATAAAAAAATCAACATGAATCCTCTCAAAAGGGGTAGTGGGCCAAGACCAAGGAACGATAGGAGATTTCGGTGCCATGTCAGCCGCCGCGGCGCAGGTGTCGCAACTGGAACACATTCGTTCAATGTCGTCATCCAGATGCGGCCACCAAATAAAACTTCTAGCGAGGCTTTTACACTTCACCATACCTAAATGCGCCCCGTGAACCTCCTGTAACATGCGAACCCGCAGACTAGAGGGAACCACGACTCTGTTTCCCCACATGAGACATCCCCCCTCCACGTACAACTCGTCCCGCCTTTTATAGTACGCCGATAACTCGAAGTCATCTCGAACGGTACTCGATAACGGCCAGCCTGATCTAACATAAGCTAGTACTTTAGAAATAACTTTATCTTTTTTTGATTCTTCTCTTATCTCGTCTGATCGTAAAGGAAAATTATTTTCAACAAACTGAATAAAAACATTGTCCATATTGTTATTCTCAACATTATCTAAAGGCAAACGCGAGAGGCCGTCGGCATTATTTGAAGACGAACGCACATACTCGATCGAGTACGAGTATCCGGACAATAGTATGGCCCACCGTATCAATCTACCGGCCGCCGTATGAGGTAACTCCTTTTTCGATCCAAAAATGGCAACTAGTGGTCGATGATCCGTACGTAAAATAAAATGACGGCCGTAAACATAAGAATGAAACTTCTTTACTCCGAAAACAATCGCGAGCGCCTCGCGTTGTATTTGACTATAATTAGCTTCGGCGTGAGAAAGTGTACGCGACGCATACGACACGGGCCGCTCGCCGCCGGGGGCGCGCTGCGTCAGCACGGCGCCCACCCCGCGCGCGCTCGCATCGCACGACAGTATCAACGGCAGCTTATCATCATAATGCATTAACACGGGGCAACTACTTAATACCTTTTTTATACAATCGAAAGATTCGCGCTGCCGTTCCGCCCATGTCCATGGCACACCTTGTTTTAACAATTCATACAACGGCGCTAATATATAAGAAAAATTCTTTATAAATTTTGAATAAAAATTGGCCATTCCCAGAAAAGATTTAAGTTCTGAAATATTTGTAGGTTGAGGTGCCTTCAAAACCGCTTCTACTTTACTTTCGTCGACCCGGACGCCCTGCTCGGAAATTATTAATCCTAAATAACTAACCTCGTTTGCGAAAAAAATGCATTTTTCTTTTCTGACCGTAAGCCCATGACTAGCCAATCGATTGAAAACTTCATTTAAATTTTTAACATGATCCCTTTCCGTCGGCCCAGTGATCAAGATGTCGTCTAAAAAATTGATAACATGAGGAATGCCACTTATAATTTGCTCCAATATTCTTTGGAAAATGGAGGGGGCCGATGCCAGACCGTACACTAAACGATTGTAAACAAACAAGCCGCGATGAGTGTTCACGACTGTATATTTCTTAGAGTCGTCGAGTGGCACCTGAGAATATGACTCCGACAAATCTATTTTACTAAATTTTTTTCCACCACCTAAGTCATTAAATAAAACCTCAGCTCGAGGAAGAGGATATCTATCTATATCAAGGACGGGATTCAATGTGCTTTTGTAATCACCGCAAATTCTCAAGGCCCCATTACTTTTTAAAACAACGACTAAACACGAAGCCCAGTCAGACGACGACACCGGAGAGATGACACCTATATCCTGTAAGCGCCGCAACTCGTTGTCGACCTGCGGCCGCAGCGCCAGTGGCAGGGGCCGCGCACGTCTGTAAACCGGTTCCGCGTCGGGCCGCACGCGCAACGTCGCCGTGTGGCTTTTTAATTTACCTAACTTGTCACTAAACACGGAAGGATACATTCGAATAAAAATATCTTTGTTAAAAACACAATTATCGCTAGGATTACATAGACTGTGAATAGATATAACATCGTTAGAAACTTTTATATCTAATTTAAGTTTTCTTATCCATTCCCGTCCGAGAAGCGGTACACTACCCATACGAATAATATAAAGTTTAAGAATTTCATTTATGTTATTATAACAAACTTGAACATTAATATAGCCTAAGGACAGAATAGCCTGTCCGTTGTAGCCCTTCAGTTTAATACTGTCGCAACAAATATCGTATTTGGGAAATAACTTATAATACATATTCTCACTCACGCACGCAATCGGCGATCCAGTATCCACATGCATTCGTAATGGTTTTCCACCTACTTGGACGTCCACCAACAAGGGCTCGCAACCACCACTAGGCTCCACCATATACAACCCACTGGGTCCGTCGCCTTCGTCGTAATCTCCGTATCTCGCCTCCACAACCGCCTCCTCTTCTGCGTTCTGCGCAACATAAGAATCTAATCGTAACACTTGCTTGTTACCGTCTGTCTCTCGTCGTCCGGGGCACATTCTTTTCAAATGTCCCTGCCTAAGACATTTCCTGCACACGTACTCCCTGAATTTACATGCATTCCTCGTATGCCCCTTGCCTCCACAACAATAACAACTCGCTTGAGTGTAATGATTGACGTGAGCTCGAGACCCCGCGCTGCCGCGGCCGCCATCCTCGCGCGGTGGTCGCGCTCGTGCCGCGCCCCACCTCGCCGCGCCGCCCGCGCCGCTCGCGCCGTCACGCACCACCAGGACGTCGCATTCCCGCTCCCTGGACTGCTGCTCCACTGCTGCCGCGTCTGTCGCCGCCGCCTCCAACGCTACCGCTTTGCTATATGCCGACGAGTACGTCAACTTCTGGATGCAAAACAGGCTTTGTCGAGTGTACTCACTGGCAAGCCCGCACACAAACTGATCACGCAAGTTCTCATCCAAAGTGTCTTTGAAGTCACACGTCCGAGCTAATCGTTTTAAAGCGGCGGCGAACTGTGCCACCGACTCGGTCGTAGCTTGTATTCTCTTACGAAACTTGTATCTTTCGGCCAATATAGATGGTGTCGGTTGTATGTGAGCTCGTACCAATTCTACCAACTTTTCATAGGTACACTTGGCTGGTTTCTCCGGGTTGCATAAATCCACCATCAACTCGTACGTGGCGTCACCAACACACGCGATTAATGTCGGTACACGGAGTTCGTCTTTTACATCGTTGACTAGAAAATATTGTTCCAATCGTTCTACATACGTATTCCACGACCCGGAGGATAAACTGAACTCGAATAATTTGCCTACAGGCATTATATTACAGTAATAACACTGGAATTCGTTTATTTTTTTCCGACTGCGCCACTGTAGTGAAGCGATAAATGACAACGCGTCCGTTCGTTCAGCAGTTTATTTCATAACTACCTACTCTGTACTATAATCACAAATACCCCACTCCGAAACAGCTAAACCGATTTTTATGAAATTTTATTTCCATATTCAATAAGTCTGAGAATCCGCCAACATCTATTTTTCATACCCCTAAGTGATAAGGGTTGTCCACCTAACATTTTATTTTTTTTAATTTTTGGACAATTTTTAATTTTGTTTTTCTTTATATACATTATAAATACGTACAATCCTAAATTGTCACCCTTCTATCACCAACCCCTATTTTTTAATACTCATTTCAGTAATTCAATCATTTTTCTACACTAGATATTACCTAAAAATAATATATATGGCAAAACAAGGTTTGCCGGGCCAGCTAGTCATATTATAAATATAAAAGTTGATAAGGATATGAATGTTTGATAATTATTTACGCAATATGTCGCTAATGTTTACTTAATTTGCTTCTCAGTACATTATCTATACTTAGAATAGATTTAAGTAACTATTAGCGACTGAGTTCTATATAATTTGAAGACCCTAATCCTTAATGTGTAGCTATAAGCGGCTAAAATAGGGTGCCACGGATACTCCCGCCAACCAACATAGGGAGAA
>DWOZ01000344.1:0-10144 GCA_018251395.1 Choranthus vitellius
CCTCGATAAATGGGCTATCTAACACTGAAAGAATTTTTCAAATCGGACCAGTAGTTCCTGAGATTAGCGCGTTCAAAGAAACAAACTCTTCAGCTTTATAATATTAGTATAGACTTTCATTGGTTCAAAATAATACTATGTAACTAAAAAATAAACTGCAATAAAATAAAATGCCTCACATGAGTTCTAAGTTTTAATTCGCCGTGATTTCTTTGTAAGTTACATAATTCAAGTTAATTTGCATATAATAATCCAATATTCTAGTTATTTAAAATTACAGTATCTAGTTGTGAAAAATTAGTAAAAAGTAACTTTGAACGATAGTTATTTCACAATTTATTCTGCTGCTATTGAACAATGTTTGCCTAAGTCATCGTTCAAATTACGTCAGACTATTGCTTATTTTGTTATGCAAAGCAAGATGAAGCTAATATTTTGATGTTTGTTGGTCCTTATTAAATACAACAGGCATTTAACATTCTTAGTAAAAACGATATCGACCAACACTTTTGATTATATTATAAGTACACGCTAATCGCTTTTAACTTGGTTCCGGAGTCATTGTACGGGATGAAATTGATTAGATTGCGTAATTGATATTGTATACTTTTCGATGTACTTGAATGTACTCAAGGAAGAATGCATTTTAATTTAAATAAAAGTAAGTTCATTGCAAGTGATACCTTAGCTTAGTGGTTTGAACCTTGGTTTCTCAAACGGAGGACCTGGTTTAAATTCTGGGCGCTCACCTCTACTTCTCTAGATATAGTGTGGAACTTGTATTCCTAAGAGTTCCTCACAAACTTCTCAAAGGTGTGTGAAATCTACCGATCCGCACTTGGCGTGGTGAATGGCCTTCACATTGTGAATGGAGCCCGGTCCCCAGTAGTGGGGTTGCAATGATGAAGTTTATGGGCAAGTTAAATGGCGATCATTTGATAGAAAACAAACACCAAGGGAAGAGGGTGCCGTGGTCACTCTAAAATCATGCGCTGTGGGAAGCTAGCTATAGCAATTCAAGCATGGCGTAATTATATTCAATCGACAGTTACGTTTTGATGAATGTGGGAATTATTTACGAAACATCTTGCTGTGAGAATTTACAATTTTTACCTGCTTTTTAACTTGTAGTGTATATTATTTCAAAACTTGAAACCATATATCTACAGCTGTAAAGATCGTTACATCGTATTTACAATTTTTTTAACTAGGAACTATTTTTGTAGCATAGGTACAATACTTTCAAACACCATACTTCGTCATTGCATGACTTCCAAACATACAGGCAATTATGAAAACATATTTAGCAGTTATTATTATAAAAGTGGTATTATCTATCAACTTGACCACTCCCACGCGACAGATGGTATCCAAATATCTGTATTCCATTTTAAATCTTAATACAATGTACATAAGGTGCAAATCGCTAAACTGTTGATCAGTTATTTGGTCAGAAGTGATCAAACTGGTCGATCGCCTCTTACTTTCGTTGTTTTCACTTTCGATGGTAGTAATATGTGGATTATATAATATAACTTATCCCCAAATATTATCTCAGGATCTTGTACTTTAAATTGAAGTTTCTTATTTCATAACACATGAAATTTGTTATCAGCGGATCTTGTTTAGTTGTTATTTTTATAATACATTTTTATAAAACATTGTTATAATACATATTTGTTTAATTGACTGTACTTTTCAAATTGTAATTTTATCGAACTTCTTAATACGATTAAAAAACCAATACTTACTATATTAGAGATTAAATAGAATTCATAATTGCTTCCCTTAACTGTCCCACTACTGTTCTCGAGACTCACAATGTGAGGTGTACAGGCCATAGTCCACCACGCTGGCCAAGTGTAGATTAGAAGACTTCACAGTTTGGAGAATTCTGAAGTGCAGGTTTCCTCATGATGTTTTCCTTAATCATAGCAAGTGATGATCAATTTCTGATACGCACATTACTTTGGGCATTAGAAATGCATGCGTAAGTTATGAAACCAGGACCTCACGTTCGAGAGACCAGTGTTCAAACCAATAGGTTATCATAGCATAAAATACTACAAAAAAAATTTTTTCGACAAAGTTATAAATGTCTTTATTGGTGTATTTCCGTGTGGACTTAGTTCCCAAACATTGCTTGATTCGGTTACTAAACGACCCGTAGTGTCTATCTTGAGACTTGAGATCAAGTTCTTCTTACTTCGCAGCCTTTGGTGCCTCTGGCGTGCATGAGAATCGGTGACCCATGTGCTTATTTATCGGCTATAAAAAAGTTACTCACCTGATACGTATTATTGAGCATGTGAACAGGTATTGCGTGTGGTAGACAGTGATGGTAGGGATTCTTCAGCAGGATGGATAGCACCTCCATCCTAGAGGGACGATCCTCTCTCCCTCCGTTCCGGATCGTACGCTCTAACGCTCTCGCACAGTACGCTGCGTACTTACCGCACTCCGTTCTGAAATGGGAGTGGGATTGGCGAATTATTTAGAGTAATTCATAAAAGTTTCACGAATAAGGGTGAACCCTTATTCAGAAAATAATAAGGGCGTAATTCTTGAGAGTAACCTTATAGAGTTCCGCTCTTATGCGTTAAACAATAAGGTATACAATGCAGAGGTAATTCATAACTCTCAAGAGTTACAACTTTGTTTTTCGTCATCAAAATATGAACAGATTATTTCTCGAATCTACCTTCGAAGCTAAGGTCAGTCTTGAATGAAACAAAAGAACAACAAAATTGAAACAAGAATCAAAATCTGTGTGAAAATTGTATCAAAATCTGTTCACCTGTTCGGTACTACCAGGTAACGAAACGATGTATCAAATGTATAACGCTCCTTTTTGGCGCCAGGATTAAAAATCAGTATCCTTTTTACTCGATTACTCACTTAGAATCGGAGTGCCTGCTGAGATGTAGTTTGAGGTACCACAGAAGACGGTTATTTCGGGGCACAAATAAGCTGACAGCCAGAGCTAAGAGTTGCCAGCCTTGTACGAAACTGTATGTGGGCGGATTACTCTTGCAATCCACTGAGAGGAGAGGCGCCTGAAACATCCTTGACTATTATACATTCTGTAAATTATAAAACTGTTATTCGATCTCTTCGATCAATAATACAACTAGATGTCGGTAAGCAGAAATGTGGCTCGACATATACCAGCTCACTTGAAATGTGGGCTCGTGTTTTGTTTAGTTTCTTCGTTCGTTTTTAACAGCCAATACACAAACACGATCGAATCGCAAATTCAAATGATTTATTAAAATCAACTATACTCGGTGCAAATTCAATCTGGATTTTGTTGAACAAAATCGACAAAATTTGACAAAATCGACAAGTTTGTCGAATGTGCACAGAGTATAGGTACAATATGGCCGTAACTAGACCGAACACAGTTTTTTTTTTAATTCATTTTAGTTCATTGGTAATTCAACGAAGATGTGTAAGTTAATATTCATGCAGATAGTATTTTCTGTTAAGTTTCTATAGAAGGCGACATCTAGTGTATTCTTGATCGAAGTTCGGTCTCTTACAAAGTCAAAACATTATCATAATCACCTGAAGAATATTGGAAAAGTCAAAAAGCATGGTTCCAGGATTAGAAAAAATAAGTACATATTATTTATTTGAAAACTCTTCATGTACCAATTTTAGTATATTAATTTGGTACTTTTAAGTGATAAAAATTGCAAGTTTTTAAAATTGTATTATTGTAATATTAATGAGGGACTTCATGAATTTCAACTTTATTATGTTGCTGCTCGCGGCAAATTACGAACATGGCGCCTAATGGGGGTTTCGATTATACCAGCTTTCCTTTTGAAAAAAAATACAAATTTTCAAACTCACAGAAAACTTTAAATTTTTTTTGAACCTTTGTTTAATGGTTTGGCTGGCTTCAAACAAGGTTTCTTAACTTAAATTATTTTCCAATTTCAAGGGACGCTTTTAATTTCGTTAGTATCAATATAAGCCGTTTCGCTGATTTTCATAACAATCGCGTATGAATACTTTATTTTATTTCACTGCCCTGCGATGCTTGTAATTTAGGTAACCTTGCATTTCTCATATGACATTGCTTAGTAAACAATTTAATGGCTTCATTAACTAATTTCATTTAATTCAGTGAATATATAAATTTTCGAAATATTATGAACATGCATCAATCATGATACATAAACATCTAATTTTAATGCTTAGGATTTTTAAACTTAGGTTTATTTATTACAAGTATAAAAGGTCTTAAAACATCGATTATAACAATCGACATCGTTTATAACAATCGGAATCGTTAATAACAATCGAGATCTTTTAAAGAGTTAAAATTTAATTTAATTATCAAATTAAAATGCCCAAAAAATTCTACTTAATTAGTATACGATTAAATAACAAATAGTGCGGGGCGAGCGGGGGAGTCCCTGAAACATATTTCACACGAGTTTAGGCATGTAGTGGAAAATAAATGTTTTTGTCAAGTAATTGTAGTAATATATTTCCCATATCGTTATTTCCAGTCAAAATAACGACATCGGTTACCGATTTCGACAATGAATGCAGTGTCCTGTGGGTATTGACCAGTAGAAGGACGCATACTTTGCAAATATTACAGCTCGAAGTCAACTACACCTGAACAACGACAATTCATGTCTAATTCAATGGAATTGAACTTAGAACGTGTAACATCCCTACGGTCAACTACGCATAGTCATCATCGCATCGTCAACGCATAGATGACATACAGTCCATATTTAACTATTGGCTTGGCAGTCTACTCGGTCTAAACCAGCGGTTTTCAATCTGTGGGTCGCGAACCTTAGGGGGGAGGGGGGGCACGAAGTCAGACTCGGGGGGTCGCTGGCAAAAAGATGCCGCAACGCCACTTGCTAACAAAATGTTGAAAGGATAATTTATTAAAATTTCGTTTCAATTACTATTTATTAGTAATATTTTAAATTATCAATCTTTTGTCTGTGGCCTAAGGGTTTCGCCAGTATTTTTCAACCCGTTGAGGGGTCGCATATTCAGAAACATTGAAAACCACTGATCTAAGCAGTCAACATGGCAACTTGTAGCCCACTCTGGATTGACACGTGGCAGACATGTGACCCACTCATAGCCGACACGCGGCTCATTTACTGACAATGCAGTCTTAGTGGACGAAATGTTGTTAACTTGTAGAAAACGCGTGACTTGCATGTTGACCACTTGTTGGCAAAACGTGGCCGGCCCATTGATCGCCGAGTCTACCAAGTTAATTCCCTGCTCCAAGTCGAAGTGCAGTTAACTTCGAGTTAGTTTTAACTACGTCAATGTCGCGAGCGTTACCTGTACGGAACTAGGCGAGCCGGCGTGTGGCGCGTCGCCCGTGCCGCTAGTCGCAGACGCACCCGTGTCGCACGTGAACAGCGACTGTGTCGCGCACAGCAACAGTTGCTGCACAAATGAAATGTTGGTGCCTTGGTGCCGCGGGTACGTAGGATGGGGTTGAGGTTTTGTGTTGAGATGAGGTTGAGGTTTTGAGTATCGAGTTTTACATGGGTTTTTGAGGGTTCAGGTTGTGGGTTTGACGTTTGAGTTTTAAGGTTTTGATGCTGTTTGTCTGTGTAATGAGTAGAGTAGTTTAGGAAAAGATATTCAAGTTACCATGTCATCCGAAGGCAACACAGTCGAGATGGGTATTTTTGACGCTTTATGTTAAAAGATAAAGATGTAGAATTTGGAGTTGTCAATGTTGCGGTAATAGTTGGAGTGTTTGAGATTAAAGTCATGTATGTATTTGATGGAATGTCACCGAAAGTCGAATTTTTGTGTTTTAATTCAGAGGACCATTTACTAGCATATGAATTATTTTTCTTTGTCGACTATTCCCAATAAAACGTTCGTGAACATATAGTTGAGTGGAGAACTGTAATTATCATATTAACGGGTTAAGGTGAACCGTATAATATATAATGGAAAGGGTTAACTACATATGTGTGATTGGATTCTATATTAGTATCCAAATAAAATTGTCTATCATTCACAATTATTATTCACAATTATTATGAAAATTATTATTTAAAATTATGTTGAAATAAATATAGCTAAAGGAATATAATATAAAAAGTCTGTAGTTCCCATATTGTTAGGTGTGAGGTAATTATAGTTCTTAATGAAATGTACAATAAATGTATATGTATTATTTTGTGTATAAATTCATATCATTATTATAAATATACATTCGTATTTGTAATACATTTCTTTTAATTCTTATTATATACAGCTTAATGTATACTTTCTTCACGTCATGTGTATTTTGTGTCACTTAAGACATATAATTAAAAAAGTCGATGATGAAAATATCCCAGCAATTATTAAATTGCTAATCGATTATCTGTAAATAACAATTCGTAAGATCTTATATCTTTATAGTATTTTTTTATGACATCATCGTATTCATTATCCTAGCTACGAAAATTGAGCACTTTTAAATTTAATTTATAGTAAAATGCCTCAATCTAATGCTACTAAATAAAATTAATCAGCTGACTTAAATTAACTTAATTTATTTCATGTAGGTATTTTTCAATACATTTATGAACGTTAAACCTTTTTTAATAATTCGTAATGGTGACAAAAAAAAGATAAATAACGATAAAATAAACAATTGGGGATTTCATTGGATTCCAACATAAAAATTACTTGATATAAGTGCCCCCATTGGTTAAAGCTTAAAGATCAAGATGAAATAAATAAAGAACAATGGCCATTTATGACCTGACTAAATTTCGAAACGACCATTAATGATTGTTCGCTCAAAAAATAGGCACTTCTTTATATAATGAATTTTGGGTATTATCTTTTTTTATCGAAGCCGGAATACTTTAATAATAAAATATCAAATAAAGTAGTTTCCATTCTATATTTCATTAACTTTGAACGCATCCAAACCTTTTTATACATAATCTATTACTTATGTTTCATTTTACAGTATAATATTTTTTTAAAAGCTCGGAATTTTCGCGTTTTTTCTTTATTACAATTATGCTGTGATTTTGTATCATATATAGTGTTTGATAAATAGTAAAATAAATATCAATGATTGCTTTAGAACTAGTTTTATCATTATTGAACATTTTTATAATTTGTACTATTAGGTAAAACGAAACGTGTTGACAGTTCTTTGGACAACTGTCAACTGTCAATTATTATTGTCAATCCGCGCTTAATTAAATCAACTGTGTGCAATCCTTGACCTTCGTGTGTTGCTCTTGCGCCGGGTCGTTGTGTATTGTGCGATTTCTCGTGTTTCGTTGTGTTTCATTTGCGACTTGGCTTTTATTACGGACTCCGATTGATCTCTCCACTCTTGACGACCACCTGCTTGTATTCCCCGGACATCGATAACGCTTAGTGAAAAGGTTCTGATTGCCTACTACGATCATCTCGTATTCTGACAATGAACCTGGACGAACGTGTTCCTCGTCAACAATTACGGTGTATTAATTGCAATATCTGCATTAATACACTCCGACGTTTTGTTGTCGTAGAACTTGACATCAGAGTCATATCTTTAATCAGCGATTGGATTGCACCAATAGCTGTAAGTACAATTTTTGGGATTTTCTGCTTTAAGATAGTAATTTTGAAGTAGGTTTATTGTAACAAAAATACTATAAGAGACTTAAATCCCCCATCCCGCCCTTTCTTGGTCGGACACTCATATCTCGAAGTTTTTGACGCATGTGTATACCTGAGACAAACAAACCAAATATGTGGGACCAACATCGAGAAAGAGCTTAATCGCTGAATCTAACTTGGCTGGACAGTGTTAAGGAAGCCTCATAACATCTCACTATTCCTCGATGCCTGAAAAGTCTTCCACATGATCTCTTTGATAACTTTGTATTCTGAATTTGGTACCATGGGTATAAATATTATTTACTTATTTACAGATTACACATGATGATTACATTTGTGAGGCTTGCCGGGATATTGCAATGAATAGGGTGAATGTTGCATTAGCTGAAGACAATAGTTCTGAGCAAGTACCAGGGAGCTCAAACCAAGGTCATAGACATGTTTGTCTTCTCTGTGGGTTATCCATATTACGGCGTCGAAGTGACCTGATTTTAAAACAAAATGGCTCGGATTTTGACCGAAACATAGCCAATATTATTGAATCTAGGATTGCACCACGGCAGGTCAGTAATAAATTCTTAAATCTTCAAATTCCATCTATCTTCTTGCAACTTTTAAGCTTCTAGTTACTCCCACAGTTCTTCATTTATTGGCCACTGTCAACCTATTTGTTTTCTATTTATACTCATTTGACACTAGTGTAATTTGTTCATAGATTTTATCATCTGATCGTGTTTGCCATTCTTGCTGGCTGAGATGCAGAAGGTCTGCCCAACAAGCCCAGCAAGTTGAGGATTTAAGATCTGTAAATTCAGACAGTGCTTCAGTGCAAGAACCAGACCTCATAGATCAAGGAGTAGAAGCTGTGGAAGATACACCTGAAATTCAGAATTCCCCTCCTGCTCAACAAATAACAAAAATTAGTCTACCAAATTATAGGAGGGCTGCAAATACAGCATCTCACTGTATATTCACTGGCTGTACTAATGATGGTTTGCATACCATATCAGACTCATTAAGGGCAACAGTCTTGAATAATAATAATTATTATATACCACCATTAGCTCGTATTTGTTTGGAACATGTATATGGAAACAACTGGGATGACTTATATAGTTCACCTAGCAGTATTTCTACTTTTACTGCACAGCAAATTGAACATGTGTTCTCTTTCATCAATAAATATAAACCTTTTTTGGACTTTGCCAGTACTCAAGGAATTGAAGATATGGATCACAATTTATTTTATTATTGGATTGGCAGATCCAAAGAGCAATTCATGTCATTATTAAATGAAGTTCCCAGGATCCAAGAAGCACATAGAGGCATATTAGGTTTGGCTGCTCTGTTAATGAAATTAAGGACTGGGGAATCTGATGACAGGTTATCAAAACTTTTTGATGTCCCACGAAGGACACTTGAAAGATTAATGCACAGTATTAGAGAAATACTTGTACAGGATTTTGTTCCAAATAACCTTGGAATTAACCACATATCCAGAAACAATTTGCTGGAACATAATATGATTTTACCAAACGGCATTTATAACAATGAAAACAATCAAAAGGCCATAGTGATCTGTGATGGTACTTACATATATATTAATAAAAGTTCAAATTATATGTTTCAAAAAGATACTTATTCGTTACATAAATATAGAAATCTTCTTAAACCATTTCTGATTGTGTCATGCGATGGGTATATTATTGACTGTATTGGCCCATACAAGGCTACAACATCAGATGCTGAAATAATGATGTCACTATTTAGTGATGAGAATTCTCCTCTCAGATTGTATTTCCAAGAAAATGATATTTTCATTCTAGATAGAGGGTTCAGGGACTGTATAAGTTTACTAGAAGACTGTCATTACAAAGCCTATATCCCAGAATCTCTTTTAGAAGGCGAACATCAACTAACCACTCAGCAAGCTAATAAAAGTAGATGCATTACAATGTGCAGATGGGTTGTAGAAGTAGTAAATGGTTACTTTAAGAGAGATTATAAAATATTACGCCACGAATATTTTAATAAGTCTGTGCCACACATGATGCAACACTTCTCAATCGCAGCCAGCCTAATAAATAGGTTTGGTGTTCGCCTTCAAAATAGAGATAATGCAGGCCAGATGATTAGTATAATAAGAGAAAAAAATACATTTGAAAATAACTTGGCTGCTTTTGTGGAAAGTAATAATATGAATAGACGGTCTTCTAACTTCATTAGCATAACAGCTGATAGAGACAATTTGATAACATTCCCTAGAATGGAAATGAATGATCTAATACTTTTTGGCTTAGGCACTTATCAGATAAGACAAGCACGTTCATACTATGGGGAACATGTTAGATTTCATGGAGAGTATAGGATTGAAGTGGCGAGTGAAAATATTGATTTTACTGGATACAATATGAGAGGAAGTGACAACAATACTCTGGTACGTGGAAAAATAAAATCTAGACACATATCAAGAAAACAATATTATGTGTATATTTTGATTGATGATGATAGATCA
>DWOZ01000345.1:0-10142 GCA_018251395.1 Choranthus vitellius
AAGGTCTGGAATAAGTTGGCAGCGTCAGTGTTTCCGTTCGATTACAATGTAAGGTTCTTCAAGTCAAGAGTGAATAGGCTACTACTAAATTCTACCATCTAAGACCACATCGCCACTTAGTATTAGGTCGGATAGTAGTTAAGCACTAATTTATAGAAAGTATAAAAAATTAGTTTGGAGTAATGAAAATATATATATAATAAAGTGTATGCAAACGCATTGCGAGTACGGCATGACATAATTTGTCTGAACTACTCGTCTTCAGGACTGTACTGAAAATCAGCGGCCGTGGCTTGCTACGACCATCGCTGAGTTCGTCCATTTCCGTCAGTATTTCGTTGCCATTAATTCATAGTATATAATTACATCATTAAAATTATGTTTTCATATTTATTTTTAGATATTTATTATACATATATATATTGTATGTCGTTGCGGTGAATTCTGGTGGAATAAATAATATATTCTTTTTTTCTCACGTTGTACCAGGCGCGCAAGGACGTGGCGAGCATTCAGAAGGACATCCAGTCGGTGCAAAAGCAGATCGCCAGCGTGGAGGCGCGCATCGAGAGCCGCCGCTCCGACAGACACAACATCCTGCGACAATGCAAGGTTACCACTACACTATACTTAGACTACACTACACAATAGATAAACTACACTACACTATACTTAGACTACACTACACAATAGATAAACTACACTACACTATACATAGACTACATTACACTATACTTAAACTACATTACACTATATTTAGACTACACTACATTTTAATACACTACATTACACTACACTATACTATACTTAGACTACACCACATTATAAAACACTACATTACACTATACTCGGACCACACTACATTATATTACATTACATTACACTATACCTAAACTACACTACATTACACTATACATAGACTACGCTACATTATAATACACTACATTACACTATACTTAGACTACGCTACACTATAATACCCTACACTACTCCCATAACAAGTATTTCAATCTATTTAAGACCTGTTTCTGAACACTTATGACTTAGGAGAGCTGAAGACCTCTAGTGGGTTAACGTTATGGGGTTAATGGCTAAACCAAGCTTAGGAACGGTTTCGATGAAGTTTAACTCCCGTTTGACGGCTACTTCCGGGATTGAAGCTCCCTCTAAAGCATGGGAGCAATCATGAAATTATAGCCACTATACATAAACCATTTTCCGACGCTACTAGGCTTCATTTGGCTGGCTATATATTAATTAATAAATTCTTATGTACTACGGTAAAGAGTTTTCGGGATCAGATACGCATTTCGTATATTATTAATATTCGTTTTTAAAATGATTTTCAAAACTTTACATGTGTTTATATGTTAACTTGTAAATTTTTAATCAACTTAACAAGTTCTATCTACGTTGGGTTTGAAATATATATGGTATAATTAAGATATTGTTGACGTGTGCAGATTGACGACATAATAATTCCGCTGCTGGAGGGCAACCTGGAGGACACGGCGGAGGGCGAGTCTGAGCCCTCCTCTCTCTCCACCACCTCGCAGTACCAGCGGGAGGCCAGGTCAGGAAATGTTGCCATTTACTTCGGATATAAAAAAAAACGAATAAAAATATTTATTCATCATCAATGCTACAACATATGTAAGTCAACAGTAAATCTTAAAAATAATACAGAGGGTATTTAGGTATAAGTTGCAGCACGAGATGAAATGGGGTCGCCCTCAGAATATGGCGTGGGTGGAATAGCCACAACCTCTGATATTTCAGGATACTGATGTTAATAAATAAATAAATAAAAAGAACCATCGGCAGACCAGGATGTTGTAAGAAAAAATCGTCGGTCATTATTATGTATTGTGTGCGGACCAGCTTTGCCTAAACTATAGACAGGGTAGCAGTGTACACCTGTGTAAATATAGTGTGTCGGTACAGGATCCGTGTGGACTACCGCAGCCTGAGCGAGGCGCTGAAGGAGCTGGAGGAAGCGGACGAGGTGAAGCGGAAGGCCGACAAGCTGCAGAAGGCTATCAACTCGCTGCAGAACACCGTGGACAAGATACAGGCGCCCAACATGCGGGTAACACATGTGGCTTTGTAACATAACATACGGACAAATTATATCTTTAATTGGGGAAGCTTCTTCGGAGTTTATTCCAGTACTGGTACATCAATGTTTAGATATAAGATTAACAAAAAAAAAAAACATATTTTGTTAATTTTATATTACTTCTTTTACAAAATCCATAGGTCTTAAGTGTTAAAATTACATAACATGTGGAAAAAACATAGTCAAATATGGATTTACAATTTATAAACTATTTAGTTTTCCTACGATTGTCACTAACATTAGGGTACTTACAACCTCACAATATATGTGTATATGTTGTTTGTGTGCACGAGTATGTTTGTATTTGTAGGTGTGTTTGTGTGTAGGTGTGGGTGCGTTAGTATGTATGTTTATATAAATATGAGTGAGATAATAATGTTGTAATCGTTTATTTATTAATAAAATCAGATTTTGGCATAAAGTAAAAACTTCCAAAAAATGTACATTAGGATGTAATAATAAAATTATTATTATTAATAATTATTTTGTTAAACCAAATCAGTTTTAATAAACCAAACATATGACACATAGTTTTTTATTATTAATAATAATATTTATAATAATAATATTAAATTGTTATTAATGATAATAATAAAACTATGTGTCATATGTTTGGTTTAACAAAACTGATTCCTTCATTGAAAAAAGAATCTGTGATGTGGAGCACCATTGAATGTTCTTGTACTGTCTTTTTGGCCACACTCATTGCTGACCACACAGTTTACCCGCAGACCATAATTATATTAATTCAGTACCACGTCATATACTCACATCAGTAAGTGATTATCATTCTCTAAATAATCTTCACTACTCTCTCTAAAAATATAAGCAGACCCTTCGGAACATGTGACGTCAGTAGTGATGATGTATGTGCAGGCGATGCAGAAGCTGAACGAGGTGCGGGAGAAGGTGAACGCGACCAACGAGGCCTTCGTCGCCGCAAGGAAGAGGGCACACAAGGCTAAACTGGCCTTCGAAAAGGTAATCATAATAAGATTTAAAATTATTACTGACAGGCCAGTTGGTCTAGTGGTTAGTGAACCGGACTGCTACACCGAAGGTCGTGGGTTCGATTCTCATCCAGGTCAATTTTTTCTGTGATGAGCAGGAATGTTTATGCTGTGTGTCTGGGTGTAAATATATGTATTTAAAAATATTTATTTATTTATTTAATTTTATTACAAACAGAATATACATATAGAAATATACTATCTAACACTCTTAAAAACTAATACATAAGTTTATCCCAGAGTGAAGATGTTGCATGTTTTATATATGTATATTATATATATGTATATTTATCAGTTGATGATCACCATAGTACAAGCGAACGCTTAGTTTGGGTTCAGATGGCGGTGTTGTCCAAAGATATTTATTATTTATTTATAATTGCCCTCGCTTCGCTTCGGAAGAAGAGTTGTCTGGTGGTTTGACAATTGCCGTACTAACTTTAATCTATTATACCACGGGAACAAAGCAGTTTTCTGGGATAAAAAATATCTTATATGCATTGTTCTTACATAAGTCACAAACATGCTAAATTTCATCTAAATTGGTAAATTTGTTTCGAAGTTGCCATACAAATTTTAACCTGTTATCCTGTGGGAACCAAGCCATTTCCTGGAATAAAACATATCCTATAACCATTCTCGGGTTTTAAACTACGACTGCCGTGTTTCGTCCAAATCTGTCCTGCGAACTGGAACATACAGACAGTCAGATAATAAATCCAAAAAAAAAAATTGGTCTCTATATCGATAACAAATGCATCAAAATTTTCAAAAAATTACTTGACCCCGTTACAATTCCATTATTATTATAGATTATCTAAAAAGTCTTTCATACTTGTTAGTTAATGGAGTTATCAATAAAACAGTTTTTCTTTTATTTTTTTCGGATTATGATTATTTTGCCGACACTCGGAATAGACACGGCGAAGGTTACGTATCATTTGTCTAGTTTCCACTGTTCCAAACTCTAAGTATATTCTTTCAAGTGAACATATCTTTTATATCCACACCGCCTTTGAGCTTAACGACGGCAAATACCACATCACAATCAGGGACTATAAACTTACTGGAAAAATGCAATTAATTAGAGAGAATGTACGTGGCTGTAACAAAGGGCACAACCATACTCGAAATACGAAAGCCATTGAAATGACTTATAATAACACAATGCCTTAATTACTCAAGTTTGCACTATAGACTCGTAATTTAATTTAATATACATATACCTAACCTCAAAATCGGCGTAAAGTATAACCTCAAAAAATGGCGTACCGTACTTTGGAGGGGCGCTGTATCAAAATTAATTGAGGGGCCCAAATTAAGGGTAAAGATTTTCACAAAAGATACGAATATGCTATATTAAATTAAAAATAAATATTTAATTGGTTGGTTTGGCTTGGTTGTCATGTCTTGGGTTATTTGATTATAATCTAAGTCATCGCTTCTTCCTAGAAATCGACCTACCCAAACAATTAAATTTAAATATACAAGATTGTCATTTCTGAAGTGAAAACTCTATATGCATATATATTACACCCTTATATGTATATCCGTGGACAACTCACACACGGCCATCTGATTCCAAACTAAGCGTTAGCTTGTACTAAGGTGATCAGACGACTGATAATCATACATATATATTTTTAAATACATACTTATATAGATATTTACACCCAGACACACAAAACAAACATTGTTTCGTCCTGGGTGGGAATCGAATCCACGGCCTTCGGCGTAGCAGTCAGGTTCACTAACCACTAGACCAATCGGCCTGTCGATATGAGGATTTTTTATGTTTTTCTTGCTAGAAAGCACGACCTTAAATGGCATTGTGAATAACATTTTACAAATTTTTGCTTACACACCCCTATTGTCCGGGGCCCCCGTATCATTGATACGGCCGATACGGCGGTAGCTACGCCCCTGCTTAAAATAATTGTCTTACTTAATCTGTTTTAAACGTATAATGACTACGGGTCTGGTTGTCTTGTTAAAATATTTGTGAAGTTGGTTACGATTTACACATTAAGCAGTCTTTATATACAGCTTTTTGCATGAGGTATTTATGTGCTGCTAAATAAGTTGGGAGCTGAAAGCAATTGGAGTCTACTTGTACGTAAATTCTTGTGCCGCGTAAAATATGAAATGTAGACGGTGCTTTCCCTCGTAAAGTGTTTAAACACATTCCTGTGTCATGCTGTTGTAAAATTATCATTTTAATACCTTCCATGAAGGTATTTAATTTAGTCACTTCTGCATTAAACATATTGAGGTCCCCGTAATTCAGATGGTTATGCTCGCGAAGCGAGGGGTGTTGGGTTCATTTTCCAGTTGAGGATTTCATTTATGCGACAGATAAACGTTTGATCTTGGTCAACAACGGTTCTATTTGACAGGCCGGTTGGTGTAGTGGTTAGGGAACCTGATTGCTACGCCGAAGAAGGTCGTGGGTTCGATTCCCAACCCAGGTCAAAGTTTACTGATGAGCAGGAATGTTTGTTTTGTGTGTATATAATATATCTATATAAGTATGTATCTAAAAGTACATATATATGTATATTTATCAGTTGTCTGACCATCATAGTAAAAGCTATAACGCTTAGTTTGGGATCCGATGGCCGTGTATGAGTTGTCCTGAGATATTTATTTATTTATGTGATTTTTTTTTTAATTTTTTAATTGGCGTATTTGTAATTTATTTTCTTTGTTATCCATTCCAGGAAATTCCAATGCTTAGAAAACTGGGTGGAACGATGATAAGGGTAATAAGGGTTTATTACAAATGAAAATAAGAGTTAAAAAATTGGGAATTTCGTTGGAAAAACCTAACGCTTACCATCCAATTTTTTGGCAAAGATTGGGCAAACTTATATCTTAGTTTCCAAGGTCTACCGAAATACCTGCCCAAAATATTAGTAGTGGCATTGACCGTGAACGTGAAATACTTGAGCAGTTCACAGTGTAGCGAAGCTATAATCTCATGGGTAATTAGCCAAATAACTATTATACATTCCGTTCTCGCCCACATCGCTTTGTACTCGACCGTTGAGGTTAAGTCAGAGCGTTTATTTTTTGTGTTAGATTATTATTTTTAGTAGTATTCGGTATTTTTGCCATTGGTGGGATTTTTTTAATAAACGTTTAAATGCTTTTAAACGTTCGTAGAATATGGATTTCCGGTTATATTGTTCAATGGCCGTTAAGCTTTGTCAGAAGTTTTCGGGCATAACCTGCCAATATTTGGACTGCTCATACTTGGTTATAATGTTTTGGGTTATCCAGAGTTGTCTAAATATGAAAAACATTTTAGTCTCTTACATTTGGGTTGGCGAAATTCGTTACCCAGGGTTGCTCTTTAGCAATCCACATTGGAGCAGCGCCAGCTATAAAGTGAGACTCGTTGCTCAGTAATCGGTCATTAATAGGCTTAAGCCGTTGTCCTCAATTAGAGTGTTGCGATGAACTCCAAAGACAGGATTTTTTACTAAATATATAAAACAAAAACCTTTCTCCTCATGTGTTGTCAATAGACGAGCAGGAACAAATTATTGAAAAGAAGTAAAATGTGTTTCTAGAACAAATTCATAACTCTTCACTTTTCAATAGCAGCACATTCTAGACAAGGTCAGACAGTAAACTTAGACATATTCAAATGTACGCTTTTGAGCATGAAATATACAGTTACTGAAAGTTTTTGTAATTATTTCCTATAAGTAGAAACTACTTCTCTTCACGAAGTACCTATACTCGGGTATTATCATTAAAAGCAAAACTCCTCACTAGGATACCCTGTGTCGCAGAGGGCTTGGACAAATTTCCTTAACTTCTTTAACCCGAGAACAAAGATTCATCTGTCACATAAATTCCTCAGCCGGAAATCGAACCTAAGGCCTGTCACTTAGCAGAACAAGCCGACTACCGAATACGCTAAAGGGTATTGTAATAGCGACATTATAGATCGATCTATAAAACTAAAATGTTTTACATGTGTTTGATCTAAGTTTAGATGAAGGCAGTGCTTCCTCTTACGCCTCCGTACTCTGTGGCCATGAGTAAATGATTCACTAAAGCATCTTGATAGCACATCTACCTTCGCTATCTATTAAATAAGATGAAGTTTATCGAGGCTTAGTAAAGAAACTTAGTAATGTATTTTTGCATAAGTTTTTCAGACATATAAAATGAAAACGTGTGTCTCTCTCATATATCTGCTCTGTACTACTTTACTTTAGGTAAAGGATGATCTTATTCTTCTTAGGCAATAGTGTCAGAGCCTTGTACTGAGATATTTCTACAGGACTCTACATTTTTAGAACTCTACATTCACGACACTAGTTTCTTATATATCCAATGAATGAATATGGATGGTATGGCAAGATTAAAATTAAAAAAAACTGTTCTAGAAATGATCAAATTATCTTTATCTTTCATGTTCTAGTTACATGATCTGATTTATTTTCCAAGTCGTCCAACGTAAAATTATTGCAAGCCTACAAGACGATATGAAATTATGGTAAAGTTACTTAAATAATTGGGTTAACGATTGAGATCGTCAATCAGCCGAGGCTAATTAGCTGGCGACAATCAGATCTCGGAGCCCAACGCCCAACCGAAACTGACCGGAGCCGAATACAGTTACCAAGCCGTGATGGACAAAATCAATTTATAAAGTCGATGTCCTGCCACTTTGTTTGCCAGTCTCGGATGTTCCGCGACGCCATTCAAAACGCCGCAACCGTAACCGGTGCGTCG
Source organism: Choranthus vitellius (assembly GCA_018251395.1). Taxonomy (NCBI): domain Eukaryota; kingdom Metazoa; phylum Arthropoda; class Insecta; order Lepidoptera; family Hesperiidae; genus Choranthus; species Choranthus vitellius. Next base: position 7,882 of record DWOZ01000345.1, read on the forward strand.
CGACCGCTCCCAAATATTTTCGAAATAATATCCCGAATATTTTCCAATCGGACGCCATTAAAATTCGGCGCACGCATAGCGCCCTAGGCCGTCCGACGCGACACGCCACTGACACATTTCTGTGGTTTCGCGCGCCTATTGAATTTAGAACAGTTTTTGTTTTTCATTTCAATCGGTGGTTTCGGTTTTTTTTGTGCCAGATACACGTGCACGATAATTGGAAAATCTGGAATTTCCGCACGTTGGATAAATTTATTTTGGATTTTTGAGGTAAGTCGAAATGTTAAAATTTTGAAGTTTAAAATGTTTTGTAACTATTTAAGACTTGTTGGAAAAAATTAAGACAGTATTAAAAGTATATAACGTAGACATTCTCTGAAAAAAATCTTAATTGCAAAAAAATATATAAATAATATATTTGAAAAAAATGTGTTCATAAAAGAATAAATATTTTTCATAATACAAAAGCTTCACTAATATTAAAGAAAACCTATTTACATCAACCACATTCACCAAGATATTAATTTATTTATAAACTGACAAACCAGACGCTCAAGCTGCAGGATATTTAATTTTAAGACTCAGTAGGTGTTCCAATGTGATAAATAACTAATAATATGTATTTTTAATGTAGGCTTCTATATACCAACTACATTAAGAACACACATATAATTTTACCGGCAATCGAAACTTTCTCTTTTTTCAAACTTAAAAAAACTTAAATTTAAAATAGTTCTTTTAGGTACTGGATGGAATCAGACATTACAGAACAAGTAAAAATAAAAAATAAAAATTATCTCTACTAATATATATATTGTTAAATGCATCATGATTTAGGATTGGACAATCATAACAAAAAAACTTTAAAGACCCTAAAATTGAATATCTCTAATTTGAACCTGTTCAACAACTTGTAGCAAGGTATCAATAATACCCGTTAATTTATACGAAAAGTATCTATTTTATTTATTGACATCCAATATACACAACTTTTATTAGCTTGTAAACCTATAGCATTTAGGTGTCAAAATATACAGAATCATATAACCTAATATGTAGTAGGTTAATTAAATTAACCATGTCAATAATTAATTAACGTAAATCATTTACGTCATTGAATATACGATAATTTTACATAAATTAAAGTTACGCTTCGGAAGCTTCAACAAATTTTAAATTTTAATGTATGCTGTAAATTCTCAAGTCTAGTTTCCAAATACATAGAGTAGTGTTTTTGAGACGTTTTACTGCATTTAATTTTACGTTAAATTAAAAATAATTTTATTTCGTTTCAGGGCATAAAAATGCGACCTTAAATAGGTTTTATTATTTTACGCTGTCATTACAACCGATCGATATCGACCGAGTGATCGATAATTCGTTCTTTTCTACGTTTTCTGGGTTCGCGTTATTAATTATATCAAGGTTTCAAACTTTTCTTTTTACTATACATCGATTGGAAACTATTTTGAGTCTTATGTCTATGACAAACGGTTTAAATTCAAGTACACGCTTCATACTGTCGCAAAATATTTACATAGAGAACAAAACAAACCAACACGGGCCCTGTTGAAGCTAATGAACCAACGAAACACTGTTTTAACAATACCGAACCGGTAACACTAAAGCAGCTGACATTTCCAATTAAAAAAAGATGATCTGCTATGTGCTCTTTCTCGCTGTGATATTATTATCGCTGTATAGTTCGCGTCAACTTGCTTAAGGTACTCGTCGCATTACGGGAGATTGATGTCGTACGATATATCGTGCGATGTCTTACGAAGCACTAGCAAGGCAGCTTGTGGTATTGTAAGTGATAGAGTTATGCAACAGTGGACCTGCTCGAAAATTGAATAGGTGACCGCTGACGTTTATATTTTAGGGAACATTTTCATGCTTCAAGAGCCACGTAAAGACTTTTGATCATTGATTCAGGGACTTGGGTAGGTTAAAAATTCCTTTACTAATCACTCCATTCCTCTGTAATCGCACCGTAGCTTTAGGGAGTTCGTTTAAAACCTTAGTAATGAGAAACATAATTAATCGATCTTACACAAAATATTATGAATTGACCGTTGTGCGTTTAACAGGGCGTGTCAGATTCTATGATTGTGAGTACGGTGTTTGTTGGTTATCTTGTTTTCATTTTGTGTTTAGTCACATGTCACGAAGATGCAATTGAGTGTGGCATTTTATTTTGATTGGAAGGAATCTTTTTTTTCATTTTTTTTTATCGAGATTTATAAACCTTCAAAAGGTAC
>DWOZ01000346.1:0-10134 GCA_018251395.1 Choranthus vitellius
GGTATAACTCTTTTCCATGCACATTTGTTAAATGGCTTTTGAATGTTTCTATATCATTTATGGGCTCAGGGCACAATCTGCAGTCTATCCTCTGGACATCCAGCTGTGTTTTCTTCCGTCCAAGTCTCCTCATACTGTCCATAATAGCATCCTTGAAAGAATTTGGATCATGCTTCACGTAATGTTCTCGAAGTTTCTGATGATCTGTAAATTTCTCTCTGCAGTAATCGCAGTAGAAATCGTTGAAGATTGATTGGAAAGGGCAAACATAAGAATTTTCAACTATTGTCACAGTATTAGAAAATGCCTTGGTGCTCTTTTGTATCCTATTGCCTTCTAGCCGTACAATTTCTGACGTTTTTTCTGTAATAAAAATACAAATAATTCTCATCTCGTACCTTTTAAATTTTCATAAGTGTTTTTGAATGCTCACTGTCTAAAGTTGTCATATTGTCCTACAAATTGCCTAATACAAGAATGTTTTTCATGAAACTGTGGGCACCGTTTCCGTGCTATGTCTTTTAGTTACAATAATCACGTTTTTTGTAAGAGAAAAGTTGTCTCATCAAAATTAACGGACTCAAGAAAACTTAGCTTGATTGTAATAGAAAAAAAATTAAATTCATACGTGTACAGAAAATACCTACATGAAATACAAGATTCGAGTTTGAGTTTAAATAATTGAAGAAAACCAGTTACCTTTTCTCAACGCCTTTTTCAATTTCTCTTTCGTCCTCTTCATGCAGAGGAGCATCTCCTTCCTAGCTTTAATGTGTTCCTTAACAGAAGATTTGCTATTCCTTCGAGTTTCTCGTACTTTGCTAGACTTTTTTGAGGTTTTCTTTAGCTTTTTTCGCGGCGATTTTCGTTCCACTGGTTCAGGGGATTGCGTAATGCTCCTATTGTCAATGTAGTCTGAAAAATACACGAAAATAGGCACGGCATTATGTAAAAGAGGAGGTTATTATTACCAACATGCTTAATGTTTCGTGGGTGCGGGGTGTTTCGTTTACGTACAAGTAGGCAAGCACACGGCTTGATTTGTGTGTGATTTTTTTCGATTTTGTTGGTACATACTGAAATTTGACAGACCAATTTGTATGTGATTTTTTTGGATTTTGTTGATACATACTGAAATTTTAAATCAGATTTTGATTAAGTTTAAATTTAATTTGTTCTTTATTCTTGTAATATAATAATTAATTTTATGTAAATCCATTTTTATTCAATATAGCGACTTACATTTATTTATTAAGAATATTATATTTTTAACATTTAAAAAATCTGACTTGTTATTTCTCTCCGAATTAAATGCACATCTAAAGCATCACTTTTCAAATAAAAAATATATCAAAATTGGTACACCCTGTAAAAAGTTATGAGCTAACACAAAAAAATACAAACAAATTCAGAACCTTCTCCTTTATGGGTACAACACCTAGCAAGAATTAAGAATGTTGATGCTATACTAATAGATAACACAATTAAAATTGATTGCTTTATGCAAGGTTACAAGTCAATAGAAGAGACCCTAGTATATTTTAGTCTTAGCCTAAGTGCCTCTATTTCCTCACCATCAGCTATTTGATTATCCATATCCATTTGCTCGCCACAATTATTGTTTTCTTGCTCAGTTTCTTCTTTAACACCTATTTCTATCTCAACTTTGATTTTGGGGTTGCCTGAAACAAAAACATTATTATTTGTAATTGCTTGGTATGATTACAAAGCAATATTATGCTAGGAGGCCTGATGCAGCAAGTGCAAATTAAATAATGTAATACTTAAATAATATAATATATCAATGAATTCTATATTGTAATGAAATCTAATTAAAAACTATGGTTAGAGCAGGTAATGTTAGGTATGGAATGTTAGAGAAAGAGTCGGGTTCCATTGCCAGGCTTGGTACTGGTAATCTTCATCTTATATTTTAACAATACAGGAAAGCCAAGGCCAGGAAAGGTGGCAATGTCTGTCATTAATATATTTTTATAATTTGTAGATGGGTAGCTATTATAGCATGCTATAGAGCACTATATTGAAAAATATATTAATTTTAATGGATGAAAGTAATTGAGAATTGAATATTTAATCTGAAAAATGTTGCTTGGCTATGTTACGGATATGGCCATGTGTTGTATGTGAATAAGTTTTGTGGATGATGTTTTCTGACTGTATGATCACTAGTGGTACCATTTTATTGCTCTTAAGAAGTTCTTTCCAAGCATATAGAATCTCTATAATTGGATTTGACTTTCAATGTGTTTAGGCCGACATGGTCACACATTTTATATGAATGTTAAAATTATAATTACTAGTTTAAGACTTCAATATATAATAATCACAAATGGGACATGCTCATTGTCTTTATTCATAAAAATCCAGTGTCATAATGTATGTTTGGGCTACTCTCCCAAACTGCTGAATGGATTTTAATGTAATTTTGAGATATCTATTGTTTTGCAAAAAATTTGCTAGTCTGTACAACAATACATCCAAATCTACGCGAACATAACAACATAATCTTTGTAAAACTTATCATCATTACTTACTGCTGTTGTCACCAAGAAGTTGGATATTAGCTCGTAGCAGTTTCTCCTCGCAGCGCAGCACCTGGCTGCGGAAGTCTCTCGCCTCTCTCAGGCGGGTTACACATGTAGCACATATCATTCGCTCAGGCTCTTCACCATCTAAGTGAGAAAGCTGCAACCAGTGTAAAATACCTTCGTCTAGAAGGACAGGAATAGATCTAGGAAGACGCTAATAAAACATGAATATAAATCGTAGATAAAATTAAATTTCGTTGAATAGACTGACAGTTATATGTTCCTCGGTGCCCTAATATGTAGGTAGTCTATTAAAATTGAACCTACCAACAGACCAAAACACTCGACGAACATTTCGGAATACACTTCTTTTTGTCCCATAAATTCATATTCCACGTTCAGTAATCGGCATCTTTTTGTAGCCCCACAACATCTGCATTCACCTGATTCGAAAACAGGACCTTTTTTGTTGCTCATTTCGATTTAAATATTATGCTGCAAAATGACTATTCTTGATCAAATTCACTTAATTGTTAACGAAATTCTGATTTCTTTTTGTTTTATTATTATTTACATCAAATGACATCAACTGTTTGTCATAATGACATTGACAGCGACATAGAAAACAGATAACTTCAAGATTTTTTTTGCTTTTGGGTAACAAACCATAGCTTTTTTTACATTAGGTAAATAAACCCAACTCAAGGTATGTAAGTGGCGATGCAGACTGGCTTCTGACCCTGATGGTAAACGATAATTTTAAAACGTCGCGTTGAGGATTCTCCAAATATTTCGATTACAAAATTGACGTTGACAGCCGTTGTCAACATCGATATTTGTCATTTGTCAGTAACTGTCATCAGACAATAATGTCACCATTGGCAATAAAAGTCTGTTTTGTTGATACTTGAATTATTTGTTTTTTGGATATAATTGTAACTATTTATGTAAGTTATGTTATAAATATTTCTCATAATGGTGAAGTGTTGTATAAAAGAATGTGAAAGTGAAAAGTACCCTGGATGTGAGATGATATTTTTTGGGTAAAAATCACTTTCCTATATTAAATTGTATATTCTTGGTAAAATTACTAATTTCTTCAGGAATATTGAGGTCTACTATGAAGATAAACCATACAAAATACTCCACAGTGCGTTAGGTGGAATTGTATAAATTTACTGTTACTAATTTACGTTTTTCTGTTAGTTTTCCATCAGACGAAACATTAAAAACGAAATGGATAGAAGCCACAAAAGTCAAAGGCAATGTGAAATATAAAAGGATTTGTCAATTACATTTTAAGAATGAGGACTTCATCTTCAGAGGAAAGGTTATTCGTTTAAAACAAAATGTTGTACCAAGTTTTTGCAAGCCGGTAAGTAAACTTTGTGATGTGAAATAATGTAAAATTCCAATAGGTTTTTAAAAGCTCCTATATCGACTTCAGTCACTTATCCTTATCAGCAATTGCTTTGCAGCTTTGCCTAAGGGCAAGAAAAGGTACCAGAAAATAAGACAGCCAGAGTTACTTTTACGTCTATAAAATTTTTTTTTTTACATGTTACAAGTTAATCCATGACCACAGTCCCACCTGATGGTAAGTGGCGATGTAGTCTTAGATGGTAAAGCGCATTAACTTAGAAGGAGCCTAAGAATTGATGATAAATGATGATTTCTATTTTCTCATTTCAGCCATTTCAAACATATAATGACATCAAAATGGTAATCAAATCAAGTGACACCAGATACGCTATAAATGATCAGTATTATAAAAAGTATAATGAAAATGGAGATGCAGAAATCTCTACTGATGACAAAAGTTCATGTGACAGTTTGAGTTTAGACTTGGTTATAAAGGTTTGTCTAAAATGTACTGTTTATCTACTAATTTGTAAACTTACATAAATACAATTGCTGGAAAACTCTCCATGGACATGATTGTCTGATGTACGAGCATAAGAACACTAGATTTCTTTAACATTGAATATACAGTGTAAACTCTTTATAACGAAACTCAAGAGACGGAGCAATGTTTATCATTATAGAGTTATTGTTATATGGAGTGGATGAACAATATATGGGTTTTAAAGTAAACCAACCAAGTTATACTCACTTCTACTTTATAGGGAGTTTATTGTTATAAAAATAACATTATAAAGAGTTTTCACTGTAATTTGTTTTAACAGGGCACCAAAGCAGCAGCTGGCATTGCTAGATGTAAATGCTGTTTGGAGAGTGATAGATTAAAGAGTATGTGGCAGGAGCATTTTAGTGGTGGGCTGAGTGAGGTCTATGGAATTATGTTGACGGAGTGCTTTGCATTGCATGTAAGTCTTTTAGCGTATACAAATAATACGGAAGACTTTTGCTAAACTACAAAATGTGGTAAAGGAAAAAGTAGACTGATATACACATATTTTTACAATTGGTTCTCAATAATCTATCTACCTCATGGATATGATTGGATTTTTTTTTAAAGAACACCGATTACTGAGAATACATTAGCGAAAACTACAAATTACAAACTACAGTTTTTTATAACCTGTGCCATGTTTTGTTTCATATCATAGTGGAGAAGACCACAGAATGCAACAAACAGTCCAGATCTGATTTGTGAATCGTGCATTGCAAGACTAAGGGATGCAGTCAGTTTCAAGACAGAGGTGTTGGCATCAGAGCAACTGTTGAGTGGGCAGCTGGAGGCTGGTTAGTATGCTATTGACGTCTGAAAGATGACTGCAGACTTTGGATTACTGTATAACTTATGTTGGACCTACATATACATAATAACAATATTCTATCCTATCCTACTAATATTATAAACGCAAAAGTCTTAGAACAAATAGCTCCTACATGTAAAAACTAGAACAGATCTAAATGAAATTTGGCATAGAGTTCAGAGCTATTTTCAAATTTACAATATCAATAATGATTTCATTACAATGATTCATCCAAGAACGAAAAAAAAATTACTCAATACATTCTTCTATTTTTAGTGGATGTTGATAAGTTAAAACAAGAACGGGATGATTTGATTGTCAATGAAGACACAGAGTATATTCATTATGAAGATCTAGATATTCATGATGACGACAACAAAGATGATAATATTGATGATGATCTTACTAATGTTGAAATTAATATTGATGAAAAAACGAATACTGCTGATGTAAAAAGTAAGTCAAGCTTTTTTATGTATTTTTCAAAATAATATTCGCCAATTTTAGCAATTATTGGAATCTTTGTTAATTTATTGAAGTATTTCCATATTTTTATTGATTCCTAGACAATATAAATAATGTGAATATTATAATATAATAGTGTTTGAAATTTTAGAACCTGTAGTATGAGATTCAACCCATCGATGGTCCAGCACTGAGCAAGGGTCTCTCCACATACTGAGGAGGCCTAGAGCATAATCCACCACGCTACTCGAGGGCGGATGGGTGGAGAGGTTAGTGGCAAGTGTCGGAAGTTTTTATGCCGCCCGAAGGCCACCGACATGGCTTAACGATTGCTATCTGACAACTTTACGTGCCCTCTGAAGCACGGAAGCGTTCATGATTTATTTTTCCACTAGCGGTACCCATCCTCCTACCGATCGCGCCCGCTGTTGCTTAACTTTTTCGATCGCTTACAATCGAAACAAGCCGCAGGGCTATGAACGTTTCGTATGTATAGCATTAAAATAAACACGTTATAATCTTGCAAATATAATTTCCAGATATAGCGATTAAATCTGAACCACATCGAACACCAAACAAAATGCTAACTATGGCTTATAAAAAAGAACCTTCTAGGAGGAGGAAGACAGAAATATTTCTCAGAAATAGGCAGTCGAAAAGGTCATTGGATGCAGTAGCAAGTAAAGTTGCTGCGGCGAATCGATGCAAGGATTCCAGAAGGGCAAACTCTTACGTCTTAAAGGGTAAGTAGTCGCCAACGACTAGGAAATTGGTCATTTAGAAAATAAATTATCAGAATGTATATATTTTTTAGGAGAAGACAATTTAACCCCTTCCAATAAACGTCGCAGTACTCAGCGAAGAGAAATTGCACTTGTTGAGAATCTTCCCGAGAACTTTAGAAAATCAGTAGAAGCTATACGGAGCAAAAAAAATTCAAAGACTCTATTTGTGTATAACAAAGAACTGGAGACTGGTGCTACCAAAATAAACAGTAAGTATAATTTGTATGACGCTGATAAGTTTGCAATTGAAGATATTAAAATGATATTGAATGTTGCAGGTAATACAGATACCAGTGAATGGAAGGATAATGACATTGAAACAAAAAATGATATAAAGAATGGCGTGGAATTTATAGAGATACAAAAAATTAAACACGAGGCAAAGGAAGACGCTAAACAAACAATAGCCCAATGTAAGAACGAATTGACTCGTAAAAATACAGAACGAGAAGTAAATGGAAAGATTTTGGAAAATAATAATAAGATACCCAGTGGAAACAGACTTGCAGAGATGAAGATGCAAGCTAATAATATAGCTATAATTTTGGAAGCAACAAACGCAACACCTATACGACGGCATGGTGGCATCGGATATGGATGTTGCTTTTGTATTGAAGAATTCCCAGACGCTGCTGATTTAAAACAGCACACAATAAAGGAACATGATATGAAGACAAAACGTAACTACGCCAAAGGAAAGAGACCCTCCGCCTATTTAGTGAAGCTGGATATTACAGGTCTTAAATGTAATTTGTGTGGAAATCCCATTGATTCACTAGAGCTACTATACGACCATCTAATTGAAATCCACAAGAAGTTGCTGTACAGAAACGCAAAGAATTACATAATCCCCTTCAAATTCGATGAAGAAGAGTTACGGTGCCTGTTTTGCGAGTTCATTTGCAACTCATTCAAAGGCTTGCTCGAACACATGAGCATTCACTATCGAAATCACGTTTGCGAGATTTGCGACGCTGGATTTTTGACCAAGAATAATTTGTTCAATCATGCAGGAAGACATAAAAAGGGGACGTTTAAATGCGATTTCTGTCCCAAAGTGTTTGATACGTCGAGCAAGAAAGCTGGTCATCAAAGGCTGGTACATTCAAGCACCAACGGCGTGAATAGATGCGGATATTGCGGTGAAATGTTCGGGACATACAGGCGAAAAGAGAAGCATCTGATCAATGAACATGGTGTAACCTTGAGGAAGTTGAAGTGCAAAGCGTGCGATAAGACATTTGAAACTCAAACTGCTCTCAGAATTCACACGAAGCGAGATCATTTAATAGAAAGGCGGTTCCAATGCTCAATCTGCGACAAACGATGCTTCACAAGCGTACAGCTAAACCAGCATACGTTAAAGCACACGGGGGTTAAAAAGTTCCAGTGCACGATATGTTTGAAAGCGTACGGAAGGAAGTCCACGTTACGAGAGCATATGCGCATCCATGAAAACGACAGGCGGTTCAAGTGCGAATTATGCGGAATGGCGTTCGTTCAGAAGTGTAGTTGGCGGGGACATATGCTATCTAAACATGGTCAACAAGTTTGAATAAGGAATTCGGTATAATTGATACGATTCATTGTTCCCCGGTGACTTGGATTATTTTCAAAGACTTCTTTTCCCTAGTCCAGTGTAGTTCGTAAATCAATTGACTTAATGATTTTATGTTTGTTAGCATTATATTAAATAATACTCATTTTTTGTTATCTAATTGTGGTTTTCTTTTGATTCCATAAATAGGGTAGATTGTGTTTCTGATATTGTGTAGTTAAACTATCAGAATGCCATTATTTGCTAACTTGAGACAACTGAAACCCAAAATAATGGGCTGAATCAAGCTACTACGTTCACAGGTTTTTCGTTTCCAACTTTTTTCAAAAGAAAATTGAATAAGCGTTTACTAAGTTAGTATCACCAACATAACATCACCACTTTCCATCAGGTGGGATCGATGATTAACTTATTTTATGTAAAAAAAAACTAATTTGATTAACTAGAAGAAAATTTTGCTATAAAACTTTATTATATTCTTTACAAACTAAATTACTTAATGTAACATGACAAAAATTAGAACACTTTCAAGCCTTACTGCATACTATAATCTAAGTGATGTGATTTAATATGTCCTTTGAGGCTGCATTTTTGGATAAAAGCCTGACCACACACAGCGCATGCAAATCTCCTATCATTATTGTGTATCCTCATATGTTCCGTCAAAGTCTTCTTCCTGGCATAAGCCTTCTTACACACCGAGCATTCATGAACTCTTTCACCATTGTGTTTTATCATGTGAACTCTCAAATCATTATTCGTGAAACATTTGTATGAACATTGGAGGCAATGAAAATCTCTTTCCTCCAAATGATCACGTTTCATATGCCTTGATAGAGTATAACGTCTATTAAAACTCTTGTCACAGACATTACATTTATACTGTAACGGAGCCACTCCATGGGCATCCACCAGATGCTTCTGCCGTCTGAAATATTCTGAAAACCGTTCTTGGCACTTTGGACATTTGAATCGTTTAACTGAGTTATGAACTGTATCAACATGATTTTTCTGTTTTTGCTGAGTTCTGAACACCTTTTTGCAAATATCACAAGGAAAATTGCCTTCAATATGCATGCTTTTAGTGTGTACTTTCAAACGATATTTGGTCACAAAGCCTGTACCGCATTCCTTGCAGACATAGTTTCTGAAATGTACATTCATGTGTCTTTCAATTGAGCCAAACGTTTCAAAGTTGAATCCACATATTTGACATTCATACACATTAGTTGGAGATAGCTTGAATGGTATCACTCTATCATCATATTCGGTATACATATTTTTATTATGCTTTTTTATTAAATGAGTCTTCAAATCCTTCAACTTTGGTATGCTCTCATTGCATATTGTGCATTTCAAATCTGTTACATCAACATAAACCACTAAGCATTCCGTTCCATATCCAGCTAGGATCTTCTTCAAATCTGTTCTTTGATGCTGTTCTGCCTGATGACTCTTCAGCTTCTCTAAACCCTCACATATATTTTTACAGTAGTAGCATGGAAATCCTAACCTAGTTTTGCTTTTAAATGGAGTTGCATTTGAATGTTGCAATATTGTTGAAGCATTCAGTACGTGGGCTGTTTTTTCTGGTACATAGAGATCATTATTCGTCCTAATAGTGATATCACATTCAGATTTATCTAATAATTTTTGAACCATTTCTGGAAATATAACTTGACCTGTAAACAACCAATATATCAGGTTATATTTTTTTAGGAAAGAACGATTAAACAATACATTTTAGATGGTTTAAGCAGCCAACAGTCGGGTTGTTTGATGGGCCATCACCGCCATCATTGGCATTAACACCACCACCGAGCTGGAGTGTTGCATCCATACTAATATTATAAATGCGAAAGTCTGTCCGTCTGTGACGTTTTGACGGCTAAACCGCCGGTCCGATTTGGATGAAATTCGGAATGAAAATAGTTGTAGACCCAGAGTCACACATAGGTTACTTTTTTTTCAAAAACCAACCCCTAAAGGCTTGGAATAGGGGATTAAAAGTTTATATGAAAAATATTGATTTATATGATATATTTACACTTAAATGA
>DWOZ01000347.1:0-10134 GCA_018251395.1 Choranthus vitellius
TATTTATATTAAAATTATTCTAGTCATATAATATCGGACTTGCCTGAAAACCGGGGCGGGAAAACTTTGAGCTTGGCAAAGTAGAGTGAAGCTCTGTCCAACACGTTTTCTAAATATGCTTCCGAACGATTCAGACGAAAAAGACGGAGACTTAGCACCAACTGGTTCTACAAATTTTAATCATCGATCATAAAACACATTTTATATTTTAAACTTGCCTGAATATAGGTACAGGAAAAGCTTGCGCTTGACACAGAAGTGCAAAACTTTGACTTTGATGTCTCTTAATAGAAGAAAGTGCTGACTCAGTCGAAAAAGTAGGAGCCTTTGATCCGACGGGCTCTGTAGACATACAAGATAGGTAATTGAAATAAAAGGGATATTTTCTAGCGGAATTATTAATTGGATATAATGTCATGGATTATATAATCATCCATAATAAACTGATACTTTAACATACATATAACATATACAATAGGAATTTCTAATATAACTTGCCTGAAAATTGGTAAAGGAAAAGCCTGGGCTTGGCACAGCATTGAAAAGTTTTGGTCCTTATGCCTCGTTACAGCCGACGACGTTAAGTCAGTTGGGAAGGTCGGTGGCTTGGAACCCACAGGTTCTGGCAACGAAAATAAACCAGGTTTCAGACTATTCAAAAGTACTTTGACTTACCTAAAGATTGGTACAGGAGACGCTTGTGCTTGACAAAGTAATGCAAAACTTTGTCCTGTTTCCCTAACAAAAATACTGCCCTTGGAGTCCGTGGAAAAAGAAGGGGCTTTCGCACCGACGGTTTCTAGAATTAAAATGAACTAAAGGTCAAGGTGAAAAACCCACCTGAACATTGGCTGAGGATACCCTTGTGCTTGACAAAGCATAGAACCGGCAGACTGTTCTTGGATATTATAATTGTAAGACGACGCAGTGGTTGGAAATGCCGGGGCTCTGGCTGTTACTGGTTCTGAATTAAAAAGAAACGAATGGACAATGTTATGGAACACTCACTTGAATATCGGTGGAGGGTGAGCCTGGGCCTGACACAAGAGGACAATAGCTTGTCCTGCAACTTTCGTAAGCGTTGTGCTTTTGAATTCCAAGGAAAACGATGGAGCCTTCGATCCTATTGGTTCTGTCAGAATTAGTTTATTGGAATTAATTTATATTTAGAATTTTGTATGTCTTACCTGAATAACGGGACAGGAAATGCTTGAGCTTGACACAAGAGAGAAAAATCTTGGCCAGTTTTACGAACTATTCCCGAGAATTGGACATCACTAGAGAACGTAGGAGACTTAAAGCCAACAGGTTCTATAATTAAAAACAAAATTTGTTTTATTCACCTGAACGAAGGTACAGGAAAAGCCTGAGCTGGACAGAGAATATTCAAGCTCTGATTGACGGTTCTTACGTACCACGAGAACTTATTATCAGTAGAAAAAGTAGGCGATTTTGATCCGATGGGCTCTAAAATTGAATATAGAAATATAAAAATTGCATGAGTAATCGGGATGATAGATACCTGTATACTGGAATAGGATATCCCTGAGCTCGACAGAGTAATGCTAAATTATTTTGCATAGGTCTGCTAATAAACCATGCTAATTTATCATCAGTTGAAAACACAGGCGGCTTGGAACCAATGGGCTCTGAAAATGTTATTACATATGAGTAGATAGTATATTTACTATTATTCCTCACCTAAATAGAGGCACAGGAAATCCTTGCGCTGGACATAAAAGTGCAAAGTCCTGAGCAGAGGAGATTTCAAACCATTGTAGTTTTGAACCACTTGAAAACGAAGGACTTTTGGAGCCAATCGGTTCTAAAACACGTAACATAGTTAGAAAAAAGAATACGGAAATAGGGGTACCCTGATTTTGAGCAATTTTAGAGGACTTTTACGTTAATTTAGACAACCCAGAATAGATAAATTAAATTATAACGAATTGATAACTTACCTAAACACAGGAACGGGATATGCTTGTGCCAGGCAAAGTAAAGTTACACTGGATTCCATTGCAAACTCCACGAATTCAATCGTTTTCGTAGGGACTTTCGGCGGAGCACTATTAATGGGCTCTAAAAATACGATTGACTTAATAGTATTACCTGGATAGTGGTACTGGAAATGCTTGAGCGGGGCATAGCAATGTTACGCTCGCATTAATTAATGTACTGAAGCCTCTTACATTGTCCATGGTGGGAAACTTCGGAGGCACTCTTCCTACAGGCTCTAAACACAAAACTTATTTACGATAGGCGTAAATGAAACCATTATTGGTTAAAATTACCTGAATATTGGAACGGGAAAAGCTTGGGCCATACAAAGCAAAGTGACGGTGTTATTCTTAGAAATTTCAGTGATATCAATCATTTTGGACGCTACTTTTGGCGCTGCGCTGCCCATAGGTTCTATGGAAAAAACGTGATGTTACAAAATACATATGAAACATGTCAGTGTACCTGTAAACGGGGACGGGAAAAGCTTGCGCGGGACATAACATGGTGATGCTGTCGCCGCCCATGGCATCAAACGCCCGACTTTTATCAGTACTCGTAAATTTTGGTGAAACACGTCCCACGGGCTCTATGAATAAATAATGTAGTTTCCATGTACTTAAGACATTTGGGAAAGAGGTATTACCTGAATAGTGGGACCGGGTACTCCAATGCCGGGAATAATAAAGTGGATCGATGAAAATTGAAGTTAATACCTGTAAACGGGGACAGGAAATGCTTGTGCAGGACACAGCAACGTGATGCTCTCGCTTCCCTTAGCGTCAAACGCTCGAAGTTTATCAGTACTTGTAAATTTAGGCGACACACGTCCGACGGGCTCTATGAATAAACGTTTTTGATGTGACTATTTCATATGTTCTGGATATAGGATTTACCTGAATAGTGGAACCGGGAACGCCTGTGCGGGGCATAATATTGTCAAACTGCTATTAAGCATAGCGCTGAAACTTCTGGAGCTATCCATCGAAGGGAATTTAGGCGAGACTCGTCCTACTGGCTCTAAGAACATAACAGTAACATACGTAAATTGATGTACCTGAATAATGGAGTTGGAAAGGCCTGTGCCGGACATAGCATCGTTACACACGTGTTCGAGGAAAAGGTAAAACTGCGTCCAGTTTCCATCGACGGGAATTTCGGTGACACTTTACCCATCGGTTCTGTTTACGAAAAGACTATTATGGTAATTTCATAATGTTTGGATCACAATAATCAGTAGGCTGCAATTTGATGTTGTCTAATATTTATGTATAACATTTTAAACTCTTACCTAAACATTGGGGCTGGAAATGCTTGAGCGGGACATAAAAGCGACAGACTCTGATTGTTATAGAAATTAAAAAGTCGGCTTTTTTCTAAGGTTGGAAACTTTGGAGACACTTTTCCCATAGGCTCTGAAGCAAATTATTTCTATTCTTAGTTTATTATACATAATTATATTATCGGTTATACTAGTAAAATAATATATTGAAAGGAACGATTAAGCTTTGAATATAGTGAAATACCTGAAGAGTGGAACTGGGAACGCTTGCGCAGGGCATTGCAATGCATATGAATGATTTTGCTTGATTCCGATCATTGTACTCATTACAACGGTTGCAAATTTTGGAGGTACGCGGCCGACTGGCTCTAAAGATGTAATGAAAATAAAGGCGTCAGTTAACATTTACCTGAATAATGGGACTGGGAATGCCTGCGCAGGACATTGTAACGCATATGAATGATTTTTCTTGACTCCCATCCACGTACCCATCAGAACGGATGCAAATTTTGGAGAAACACGCCCGACTGGCTCTAAATATGCAAGCAAAATAAAGGTGTCATTTGACAATTACCTGAATAATGGGACTGGGAACGCTTGGGCGGGGCACTGTAACGCATAAGAATCGTTTTTCTTAACCTCGAACATGGTGCCGGTTAAAACCGTTGCAAACTTTGGTGGTACGCGGCCAACAGGTTCTAAAAGTACGGTAAAAAGTGAAGCGATAATCGGTAATCGGCACGTTACCTGAACACGGGGACAGGATATGCCTGGGCTGGGCACAGCAAAGTAAACGCTGAGTCCGTATTGGCAACAAACATCATGCCCACTTGTGTCGTCGAGAACTTAGGTGGAACTCGCCCTATCGGCTCTGAGGAAGTACGTAAAATGACTTTAGAGAGTCTCCTTACCGGTACATGGGAGCAGGGAACGCCTGTGCGGTGCACAGAACGGCGAGGCTGGTGGACTCTTTAAACTGGAAGCCGCTTGTGGTCTGCGCGCTAGGAAACTTGGGAGGCACACGGCCCACAGGCTCTGCGCATGTTGGGAGAAGGCGGAATTACAAGGATTGGAGTTTCAACAGCGAAAAAGAGAGGCGAACAGAAAGATATTTATCGAATCCCTACACCTACCAAGTCGCCTATATGATATACATTTTAGACTTCGTATTGAAACACGCGGATCAAAGCTCTGCAGGGTACCCTATCCCAACATTCAGGCAAGGTACAATCTTACAATATATACATTTGAAAATATAAATACGATAAGAACGTAGTTATATTTGCAAACCTATAAACAAAAATAATTTTCCCAGATTATAACCTCTTAAACCACTTAACAGAAGAAATTCATTATCAGAACAGAAATAAAAGTAAATTTACTGATTAAAAATTGGTAGAGATTATAATTATTGGGTTTAAATTATGCATGTTAAAAAAGTAACTACTCATTAGTAGAATATTACCAATTTACATAATGATCGTGGCTGTAATAAAGCCGTATTCGTTTTGCTAAATCAAGTATACACGAAAACAAAAACAATTATTGGAAATATTCTACTGAGCTAAATACAGAAAACTTTTAAATTTAGGCTTTTAAACAGTATCAGAAGTGAATTACAATTTCGCAACCAAAATTATGTGATACGCTTAATTTCGTTAATTTTAGTGTTATTACAATGAAACTGCGGAAAGATGAGTAACTGAAAAAATTAACATCAAATTTACTATATATTTAATATTAGTTTTAAAATTCACTCTAAGATACCAATATGCAGCGCTATAAATTCATTATCAGGTCAAATTTTTCGTTAATATATAAAAAAAATGTAATATTTTCATATGATCAAAAAGAAGTGAAAAATGTAAAAATTAAATTAATGAAAGCGATGGAGAAGTGTATGAATTTATCGCGCAACAAGTTATAAATAACAAGACTGGACTCACCCGTGATAACCAGACGTCCTTTAGTTGCCGATAAACGGGTTTCTCCAGTGAGCCTGTGCTTAGTTCTACATTGATAAGATTTGTAACCGTCCTCAGGTCCAACGTCTTTAATATGCAATTCACCAGAAGGTAGAACTAAGTATTTTCCCTCTGAAGAAAAAAACACACACATAAGTTAAATATTCCCAAGGGTAGACTAAAATGTAAATGTTTTTTGCACTGAGCAACATAAGGTTGCTTTACTTACATATTTATTCATTTCATGAGCATGCATTAACCTAAGGAAGTAGGAAACAGGATAAGGGTAGGCCGTCAGGCCCATGGAACGAAGGGAACCCAGTTAATAGGAACAGAGCCCTAAGCAATACTTTAAAATAGATGGAGTTTATAACCCCATCGTTGAAGATACAAGCCTAGTTGATCACAAACGCGTACCGTCTAAGTTGTTTTCGGAATCAAGTTTTATCTCAAGGTCCACATCGTCTTCGGTGATGATCCAAGAGACGACGCCGACGTATTCCGCAACGAAACTTGGAATATGGCATTTCACAATAGCCGCATTCCCTCGTAAGACATACTCTTCTAATAAGTTTACGGCATACGCTTGAGAGACCACTGTAAACACAGGAACTAAAGTCAGCGCATCAACGCTACAAAACTACAGATCTGTTATATCCTAACACCTATAGTTCTCCTAACTAAAAGACAGGAGGACAGGATTTGATAGGAGTTGGAGAAATGACGGATAATATCAACGCTGGAAGGAATAATTTGTTGAGCATTTTTCATGTACCTAGCTGCAAAGTATCATTCATTTTAATTTCTTCTTCATTGTCATCTTCCGATATTATCCAAGAAGTGACTGAGACATATTCGGCAACAAAACTAGGAATTTGACATTTTAACACGGCAGCATTTCCACGCAAAACATATTCTTCCCAGAATTTAACATCGTACACTTGCGATACCACTGAAAATACCCAAATTGTTCAATATACATACGAAAAGAGCCCAGCGTGACATACGCTCAAATATAAGTCTATTTTATTTATTTTTTCAAATTCCCTCAATCGATATGAATAAGAAAAATATAAGGATTCGGTTGGAAAAAAGGATAGGTACAAATCCTAAGTGCTTTGTTACCTAAACTGAAATCAGAATCGATATTTATATCCATTTCATCTGTATCTCCCTCAGAAATTATCCAAGAAGTAATTGTAACATACTCCGTAACAAAACTGGGGATATGGCATTTTAATATTGCTGCATTGCCGCGTAAAACATTTTCTTCCCAAAGATTAACAGTGTATGCCTGAGATACAACTGAAAAATAAGCGACTCTAATCAGCTCGTAATATGAACAGTCTAGTTCTAGCGAATACTCAGTATTATCATAGGAGAAGGAATGGATCATTATACGTTTCGATTTGTAGAAATACCTAAATTCGTATAATCGGTCACATTGATTTCTTTTTCCTCAACGTCTCCTTCAGATATTATCCAAGAGGATACCGTTACATATTCAGTCACAAAACTTGGTATATGACACTTAAAAATTGCAGAATTGCCACGCAAAACATTTTCTTCCATAAGATTTACGGTGTAGGCTTGAGATACGACTGAAACATTTATATTGTATGATATTTTTCGAACGAATTGAATCATTAAGGAATCAAGGAAAGGGTTGTATTTACAAAAGCCCGTTTTAAAGAAATACCCAAGTCATTGGATTCTGCTTTAATTTCCAATTCATCAGTGTCGCCTTCAGAAATAATCCAAGATGATACGCTGACGTACTCAGTCACATATGAAGAAATGTGGCATTTTAGGATTGCAGGATTGCCGCGTAAAACGCTTTCCTCCATGAGGTTTATAGTGTACGCTTGTGATACAACTGCAAATACAGTAAGTTGTACTAAATTACAATAAAAAATATAGGATATGGCCAGGCTGGACTGATGTGGACGGCTAGGGAACTAAAGCACCAGTAGATTTAATACGGTTATACCCTCGCCATTAGTAGTATCATTTGACTTAATTTCTGTTTCATCGTCTCCTTCAGAAATAATCCAAGAAGCGACTGACACGTATTCTGTCACGAAACTTGGTATAAGACATTTCAGTATAGCAGCATTCCCTCGCAGTACATTTTCTTCAACTAAATTGACCGTATAGGCTTGACTTACAACTGAAATATATACGTTATATTTTTAACTAACGATGAAAAATAATCTTTCATAATTACTTATAAAAAAGGAGGGGATTTGAAGGATAACATTATCAAAATTTCTACATAGGGTTTATACCATAATTTTCATTAGACAAATATTCTCCTCCTTCAGTATCATGCCAAGACATAACATGGACATGGTCAGAAACGAATGATGGAATATGGCATTTGAATACTGCCGCATTGCCCCTTATAACGTAAATATCGTAAACTTGCGACTCGTAAAACTGGTTAACAGCTGAAAAATTGCAAATCAGAATTTGAACAACACACATTTTATATCTAAATGAGTTCTCGAGGATTTTCGTGGAGAGCGGATAGGGACAATTGGGGTCGCGCGGGCGCTCTATTACCGTAATTGCCCTCGGATCCATTCAACGAAAATGCAGACAAGGACTCTTCGTCCGTTACCCATTCCACAACCTGGACATAATCCGCGACAAACGACGGAATCGAACATTTTACAATTGCCGAGTTTCCTCGCAAAACGTCCTCATCGATAACACGAGGTTCATAGTTCTGATGCACCACTGTGAAACGAAGTAATCTTACTTAAAAGTTAATATTAAATAGGAAAGGTCTCAGGATTGGACTTGAGTGACTTTGATTTATACTTTAGATTCTATACCGGAATCAAAATTTGGGTCATTGTCAGCAGTAACGGTTTCATTATCCATAGTCCATGCCGTAACGTGAACAAAATCTGCTACAAATGAAGGCACGATGCATTTCAGGATCGCTGTGTTGCCTCGCAAAACGAATTCGTCGTTGACTCTAGCCTCGTATACTTGAAGGACAGCTGCGACAACATATTTAATGGATTGGGAAAGAGGAATTACATTTTTATGAGGAGAAGTACCCTCGTTATTATCTCCTGGATAGTAAGTGCCACCATCACTATCAGTCCACATTTCGACTGATACAAAATCTGAGACAAAACTTGGTACTTCACACTTCATGATTGCTGCATTGCCACGAATTACATACTCATTGTCTGCTTCAGCTTCATAAGACTGCGACACCACTAGTTCAAAAATGTATAGATGATAAATCTTAACAATGTTAAATTCATAAATGATGTAAGGAAATTGGAAAAGGAAATCAAATATTGTTATATTCGTAAAAAGTACCCTCAGATGTATTGGTGTTATTTAAAGTAAAAATTTCCCCGTCCTCCATAATCCAGGACTCCACGTGCACGAAGTCACTAACAAACGATGGAATCTTGCAACGAATTATAGCAGCGTTCCCTCTAATCACGTACTCATTTTCAGCTTCGGTCACGTAATACTGGGACACAACTAAAGAATATCAATTAGACGTGTATTTGAAATGGATGGGTGGAAGTGATGGACAAACATTTAATGCGGAAGTTGCCATAACGTTTTTATCGTTACCGAGGTCATCAGAATGAGTAATTTCTGATCCTTCCTCATCTATCCACGCTTCTACCTTCACAAAATCCGTGACAAATGAAGGAATGGAACATTTTAAGACGGCTGCGTTTCCTCGAATAACGTATTCTGTTAGAATTTCGGCTTCGTAAAACTGATTGACAACTGAAAAAATCGGGTGTAACCTTTAACACTTTAAAGGGATTATATTAGTCGGGATGTAGGATTTTGTAGTTTAATAGATATTTGGACGATATCCTACCGATATCATCGGTAAGTAAGTATTCCCCATTATCCGAATCTACCCAAGCTTCCACTTTCACAAAATCCGCGACGAATGAAGGAATATTACATTTTAAAACTGCGGTGTTGCCACGGATTACATATTCCGATACCACTTCAGCTTCATAGTATTGGGTGACAACTGAAACGCGCATTTCATTGATGATTTTTCGGGAAATAAATTGAGGAGTGGATCTCGGGTAGTCGCTTATGTTACATCAACAGTACCATCTCCCTCGTTGGCTTCATCGATGGTATAAGAGGAGCCAGATTCGTCATGCCACGAAACAACATTCACAAAATCCGCCACAAACGATGGTATGGAACATTTTAGTATGGCGGAGTTTCCACGAATGACATATTCGTTATTGACTTCTGATTCGTACTGCTGCTGAACCACTGTGGATTATCGTATGCTATGTACTTCCTACAAGGACCAGGATCACGGGGATGGCGAAGCATGAAACTTCATTATTAACCATAATTTTCTCCTGGATAGAAGTCTTCATTTTCATCAGTGTGCCAAGACAGAACTTCTATAAAATCGGCGACGAAGGATGGCACCTGACATTTGAGAATAATGCTATTCCCCATAATGGCATATTCCTTATTCACGTCTGTGTCATAGTGCTGAGCGACCACTGGCAGATAAGTATGCTTTATAGGATAATTTTTAGAGGTACCTCAATTTAAAAGACAAAACTACATTTTGATATAACATTTCGTCTCGTAAGTAATTCCCAATTTCTAGAACCTTTTATTTTTATGACCATTTTTCATCAAGAATGTACTGCCAACCTTAGTATATCATTTCTTATTTCATCATAGTTCAGTAAATGAATAAATGTTCAACACATAATAAACTAATTTCTGAAAGACTACGGCACAGGTACATTTGAGTAAAATATAATAAAATCTATACTCAGTGCAAGCTCGATCTAGATTTTTTTCCAGAGTTTGTATGGGAATATTCCAGATCGAATTTGCACCGAGCATAAG
>DWOZ01000348.1:0-10133 GCA_018251395.1 Choranthus vitellius
GGACTACTGGTAGCGCTGAATTAAGATTATGAATTTGTTCAATTCAATATTTCGTGTTATTTGGCCATCGATAACATGCTTAACATAAACCAACATTATTTTTAAACACAAAGTACCCTTGTAAACGGCTTAAATGGTAGTTTACTTGCCCGTCAAAAGATACACACTATATTTCTATATATTTTTATATAATAAAACACTATATTTTTATAACAAAAGTTACTGTAAAAAACGGGAGTTATTTAACAAAAATATTCGGAGACCTCAATCAGCTGACATTTACAAAAATTGAATTTTGCTAAACAACGACAAACTGGCACGCATGGCGAGACACAAGATGCCATCTTTCTGTCTCTTTGCGTACACCGCAGTCGTAAAAGCCGTTCTCTTTCTTGTGTGCGTGAATAAAATGCTACCAATTAGTCTATAGTTTTCTCTGTCTACGGTCGACGAACGTCATTGTCATTAACGTCAAATTCTCCCTGTCAAACAAAGGTTATTGATCGACCGGTTCTGCAATTCCGCGAGTTGCTTGATTTGAAACGCCTTTATGAGTTTAGACTTTAAAATGATTCCAAATGAAATTTTTGCCGAAGATGTGATGAGTACTTTGATACGGTACGGCTTGTACATTAGCGCTGTTTTTCAAATGGTATGCCTATTTGCTTGCATTACTCTCAACGACGAAGTCAGTGAACCATATCCTTATGAAAAGGTAAATTGTTTATAATATTTCATTTAAATTAAAATAAAGGGACACCTCCGCTTAGTAATAAAATCGTGTACAACTTTTCTTATTTCGTTTCTCAGTCATTGAACGCATTGCGTCCGTCCATTAATATTATAAAGAAAGTTTTGTTTTTGATTTTTTGTTTGCGTGAGTTGTTAATTACCATTAGAATCCTACATTATCCCTGATAAACACAATAAAAATAATTATATCGCGTACGCTGCGGACATTATTAAAAATAGAACAGGGATGTACCAATGTTATAGAGGGCATCAATATATACAAATTAGTTTGTGATATCATGTCTAAATGTTACAGTTATATGTGAATAATAACTTTTTTCTGGTAACTGGCTCTTCTGAAGGGAGGCAAGGACAGTTTTTAGTCTGATACATCCATCTCCATTGACCTTTATTTTATAAATATTTAATTACACAGCTATCTAACAAGTTTCTTACTGTATGCAGCTGTTCTTATAATATTCTAATTTAGGTGCCTACATATACAAAAACACTAACAATTTACAGGCCTCAACTGACAGTGATGAATGCAGTTCAGAACAGTCTTCACCTGGCCACCGTGCAACTACTTCCCGAGCTCGAAGACATGATAAAAAGAAAAGGCGATAGAATAAGCGCAAAAAAAGATGAGACAGTAGAGTTTTAAATTGAAATGAAGGCAGTAAAGGCAGCTAGTTAATCAAAACTTCTTTTTTTGAGTTGTACATTTCCATTGATCTCAAATAGGATGTTCATCTTATTAAACTCAACATATTTTGTTGGTATAGTATTGTGTATAAACAATATAGTAATACAATATTCACTTGAGAACAGTTTATTGAGCTGAGTAGCTGGTTTGTAATAAAGATGTCATTAGATACAACAATGTACCTACATTAGCTTGACATAAAACAATAATGCACTTGGTGCAAATTCAATCAGGAATCTTTTCCATACTAAATTGACAACTTTGTATGGAAAAAATCCAGATTGAATTTGCACCAAGTATAGACATTTTATAGATATATGATATACCGCCCTGCCAAGTATTATCAAATAATACTCTAAGACATCTTAATGAATATAAAACGATCGAAAGACTTACATTTACAAATCAGTCAAGTAGGAAAATATCTTAAGAAAATATAATGAATTTAAGTAATTAGTTTGCTTTGATTCCGAAATTCTATTATAAGGTGCTTTGCCTTGCACATGCAATTTATTTTTGATCTTTCCTGTTGAAGAAGAGGATGCTGGAGGGATTCCCAAAAGTTCTGCCCATTTCTCAGCACTAGGGATTTCAATAATAACATCAGGTTGTTGAGAGGTTTCACAGTCCCCCGTATTGTTGTCCTCGATATCAAGATTTTCTGTCATGGTTGTAGATCGCACCATTCCCTCTCTTCCCTCAGGATCTATAGATTTATCAGTTGACACTGGTCTCTCTCTTTCCTCTGTTGTTACTTCAGTTGATCCCTTTTTAATCAATTGATCAATGTGTCTATTGAGTAACATTCCAGTTTCAGTCTCAATCGTGTAACTAGATGGACCATTTTTGTCAACAATTTTACCTGGTAACCAACGTGGCCCAGTATTACTGTAATTTCTATACATTATTGCTTGCCCTACACTAGTCTGTCTTCCTGTTGTTTTATTGTTGCTATCAATCTGTTCTTCCACTTTACTATTCTGTAAATTGTCCGGGTGAATAGTATCCAATAATGTTCGTAAGCGTCTCCTCATAAGCAACTCAGCCGGGCTTTTGTTAGTTGCTGTGCATGGAGTGGTGCGTAGACATAACAATAAATTTGGAATTTTAATGTCCCACGTCAAATCATCAATTTTTCGCAATTTATCTTTTATGGTTTGAACCATTCTTTCTGCTAAGCCATTGGTTGCTGGATGATACGGCGCAGTGGTTATATGACGAATATTATTAGCTTTCAAAAATTGTTGCACTTCGGTAGATATAAATGATGTGCCGTTGTCTGACACTACAACCTCACAAAGACCGTGAGTAGCAAATGTATTTCTTAAATGCTTTATGACTGTAGCCGATGTGGTATTATTTACCATAAATAATTCAGGCCACCGAGAATATGAATCTACCATAATTAAAAAATATCTGTTCATGTACGGTCCAGCGAAATCGATGTGGATTCTTGACCAGGGTCTAGTAGGGGTAATCCACGCATGTGCTGTCTTTGGCGGCATATGGCGATTTTCAAGACACTTGCTGCAATTACCAACCATAGACTCAATGTCGTCATTGATTCGAGGCCACCAAACATAACTTCTTGCGATTGCCTTGGTTTGCACCATCCCAGTATGTACCTTATGTAACACTTGAAGTATTGTCTGGCGAAGTGAAATTGGGATTACTACACGGCACCCTAAAAGTATGCAATCATCTTGCATGGATAACTCGGTACGATGGAGCCAGAATGTATGTAGATCAGCATTCGTTTCTTTTGCAGGCCAACCACGTTGTATATAGTGAGAAACTCGTGACAGTATTTTGTCTCGTTTCGTCTCCATAGCTATATGCTCCACGTTATAAGGAAAATCCTCGGGGGTTTCAGCCATTAGTAATACTTCATACAACTCATGTTCAGGTTGTTCTGGGACCGGTTGTGGCCAGCGACTTAAACTGTCTGCATTACCTATTTGAGGGCCAGGTTTATATGATATTTCATAATCATGAGAAGTTAATGCGATAGCGATTCTGGTAAGTCGTGGCGAGAGCATATTTGGCATAGGTTTCTTAGGGTCAAAAATGCCAAGCAGCGGTTTGTGATCTGTTATGATTAGAAAATGTCTAGCTGTGAGATAATTATTAAACTTAGTTATCCCAAACATTATCGCAGCAGCTTCTTTATCCAGCTGTGAGTACTTGCGCTCGTGAGCATGAAGCGTTCGTGACGCCATCGCAATAGGGCGTTCTTGGCCGTCTGCGACCACATGGGATAACACCGCACCCACTCCATATTCGGAACTGTCACAGGTGAGAACGAGAGGTTTTTCCGGATCGTAGTGTACTAGCGTTAAATCAAAAGTAAGATATCGTTTGGCCGTTTCAAATGATCTTTGTTCACGATCCGTCCACTTCCAACTCTGGGATAAATCCAATAATCGATGGAGTGGTTCTAGTAACGTAGCTTTGTGTGGTATAAATCGTTCGTAGAAATTATAAAGTCCAAGAAAAGCCTGTAGCTCTCGTTTATTTGATGGCGCGGGCGTGTTCACTATAGATTCTATTTTGCTAGGTGCAGGGTGAATACCCTCTGAATCGATGACAAAACCTAGAAATTCGACTTTTTCTTTGGCAAATTTACATTTCCGTTTATTAAGTCTAAGTCCTGCTTGTTCAATGCGTCCCAGAACACTGTCCAGTCTTTCCTGCATTTCAGTAAGGGTTCGCCCGCACACGATGATATCATCGATGAGAACCGCAACCCCCGGGATACTTGCCAAGAGAGATGTCATCAAACGCTGGAAAATTCCTGGGCACGCTTTAACTCCGAAAGCCAAACGGTGTACTGTGTACAGACCTTTGCAAGTGTTCAACGTTAGTAGTTTTGACGTATTTTCATCGACAACGACTTGTGTGTAAGCTCGGTCCAAGTCTAACGTTGTAAAAAATCTTCCACCTGCTACAGCGGCAAATACTTCATTGGCCGTTGGCATAGGATAGGTATCAGACTCCGTCGCCTCGTTGACGGTGCTACGATAATCACCGCAAAGTCTGATTTCTCCTGACTTTTTTACTATCGGAACTACCGGCGTTGCCCATTCAGAGTAGGACGCCGGTCGTAGCACTCCTTCCCGTTCAAGTCTGTCGATTTCAAGCTCCACGCGATCCTTAATGGCGTACGGAACTGGTCGGGCTTTTAGAAATTTCGGAATCGCTCCTGGCTTTGTGTGTATCGTTACCGGATGTCCACGGTATGTGCCGAGACCGTCCATAAACACCTCCTTATGCTTCTCTATAACTCGATTCACCAGTTGAAATTCGTCCTGTGACATGAAATTAATGTTCATCGTTATATTGAGAGGAACAAACCAGTCGCGGCCTATAAGGTTTGGTCCATTACCCTTGGCTACAATGGCGCATAAATCCTGGGTTGTATCTCTATAACGCACTGGCAACTCAACCTGGCCCAAAAGTTCGACAGGAGCTTCAGTCCAGGTGCGTAATAGGAGCTTGACCGGTTTCAATACGATTCGCCGCGAGTGTGCGCAGAGCTTGTTCCAAGTGCGTTCGTTGACAATGGAAAAGCTGGCTCCTGTATCAATCTGCATAAGGACAGGCATATCCGCCAACATCACTTCCACTTCGAAGGGCGGTACGCGGCCTGTGTTCTGCATGACATAGATACCGTTTAATCTGTCGTCCGACTCGTCAGTAAAATTAATAGAGTTGCTTTTTTTCTTTTTAATGCATATTTTTTCAATGTGACCGCGTATTTTGCAATAGCGACATGTGGCGTTGACGAAACGACACTCTCCAGAGTGACGATCTCCGCAGCGATAACATAATCGCGTGTTCATATTCTTCGGGCGAATAGCATTTATGTCCATGGGTTCTGGGATAGCAGCAGGCGCCGCATCAAATGATGTATGACGAGCCGCGCTCACGGCGGGTGCCGCTTCTTGAATCATACGGACATCTCGACCTGCACTTTCAGATGACACCATAGCATCTACGACGTCTTGATACTTTAGATTGTCGCGTTTTAATAATTCATATTGAAGCCGCTCGTCGCGCATACCGCATACGAGTCTGTCGCGTAACATTCTTTCTAAGTCGGTAAAATTACAGCCAGAACTGAGTTTTCTTAGATGAGCAATATATACCGAAGCCGACTCCCCGTGTTTTTGGTCGCGCTTGTAAAACTTATATGAGACGGATATTTCATTTGGTTTCGGACTAAAGTGTTTAGTTAAAATTATCTCGACTTCACTGAATGTCACTTGACTCGCTTTTCTAGGAGTGATCAATGCAAGAAATGTTTCGTACACTTCAGAACCACACACAGTGAAAAAATTTGCTCGTTTAGCGACATCCGACGATATGCCATTAGCCTCGAAACAAAATTTTAAACGTTCAATATAATTGTCCCAATTGTCTGTTTTAGGGTTAAATTCATTAAATTTCACTGCCCTGTTGTCCATTTTGCACAAATTTTATCAATCGTCGCCACTATTATGTATAAGTAACGTAAAAATACGATAATTAACTTTGGAACTGTTTATTGAGCTAAGTAGCTGGTTTGTAACAAATATGTCATTCGATACACCAATGTACCCACATTAGTTTGACATTATAAACCAATAATGAACAATGTAGGTAACTAGATATTTTATACATATATGACAGTAAGAATTACATGTTATTATGTACGGTAAGGCGGTCATAGCCCGGTGGCTTATTTCAATTTTACTCGTAAGTGATTGATAACAACAGCACGCACAATCTTTAGAAGCATGGGTAACATCCTAGTGGCAAAAATTTCATGAGCACTTTGCTTCCATGCTTCAGAGGGCATCTAAAGTCAACGGTCTTGATTTTTATCTATATATTGATTGTTAAGCCATGTCATTGGCCCTTAAAAATTGCAACACTTGAGTTGGTACCCTCCACCAATCCGCATTTTTAGTGTGATAAAGTATGCAATAGGCTTCCTCAGTATGAGGAGAGACTCATTTGTGGGCCATCAATGTCTTGAAGTTGTTTCATGTCTAGTTAATACAGTGAGTTGGACAACTTATTTTATGGGTATACATGCTTTATTGTCTGGGATGATTAGGGGCATAGTCTCATTACCTACCACCCTCCACCTAATACTACCATCACTGTTGTTAAAGTCCATCGGCAGCAGTGATCTTTTGTCATCATTAGACTGTTTCTGAAAACCCTATTACAACTCAAGTGATACTGTAATTATTACATTAAATTAAATGTAAGCACCACACAATCCTAATGTACACTTATTTTAACTGCCACAGGTACATTTTCACTTTCAAGCCTGGAGACTAGAAAAACGGAGAACTTTACTTGATGACAGCAAGAAACTTGGCAAAAAAGAACCCATGACTATGATAATAGGACATAAATTTAAACTTGATGTCTGGGAAAATGTTATAAAATTGATGGCAGTGGGAGAGATTGCCAGTTTTAAAGTTGATAAATCGGTAATTATTTTTTATTACTTAATGCTTACTGTTATTTTGCAACAATATGTATAGGATCCATAGAAATTTTCGTTGCTTAAAAGTTTATTCACTTTAGAGTTCCATCCACCCATCCATCAGCCTTTACACGTCCACTGTTGGACGTAGGCCTCTCCTAATTTATTTAAATCCAGCGGATGCCCGCTGTCTTCTTCAGGTTATCAGTCCACCTGGCCCCTGTGCTTAGGGAGACTCCCTGTGCTCCGTTTTCCGAGACGTGGTCTCCATTCTACGACCTTTCTTCCCTAACCCTTCCACTTAGAGTTAATTTTCCTGAATCCCTTAATGACATATTATGTGCTAAAGACAATAAAAAATCGTCTCCTATAGCATACAATCATCCTAAGTCTTTGAAAATGTAAAATGAAAATGTCAACATTCATAATGTCTTACCTAACAGGCAAATATTTCATAATTTATTACTTTGGTCTCTATAATTCTTACACCTACACAAATATTTCTTATTAAAACTATTAAAATATGCCTTAACTTCAAATAATTTTGTCATTGCATTGCCTGTTTTACTCTTTTTCACCCTGTTCTTTAGTTATCCTTGTCCCCACTCTTCTTCTGCTACCTATCCTTAAGTGGTATGTTGTTAGTGTAGTTATTGATCTCTGTTGCTTTAGTAATGTATCACTACCCTTGCTTCTTTCTCTACCCCATATGTACAGGTCTGTTACTTTCTTCATGGCAGACAACATGTTAGTAACAGCTCAGTCTGGTGTCCATGGGTGGAGGTGGTCACTTAGCAATACGTTACTTGTCTACTGGTTTGACTGCTTATCAGTTTCTTTGAAAACAAATTGCTGCCAATTCTATAAATATACAAAACAACAACCTCTTCCATCTCCAGCTGGTCTTCAACTACCCATTCATTGCAAAAACTCTGCGAGAACTTGACAAACCCCTGCACACAATAAAACACATCTGCACCATGACACTCCAGCAGGAAGGGATTGGGTACCCTGACTTGGATGGCTTGATCAATGATCCGTCAGACCTGGAGTTTATTTTTGGTAAATATATGTTTTTTACATATAATAAGTTAATTCATGACTAATATTCCACCTGATTGTAAATGGCTATGTAGTGTTAAGTATTAAGTGGTGTTTACAAGCAACTCTCAATACATTCCTTATCATTCTACATGATCTTTTCTTATAAACGAACGCAACATTCGGCTTGGTATATCATAAACTAGTTTTACTAATTTTTTATCAATGATAACCATTTTTGATATATTGTTTTAGAGCTCATTAAAGTGGAGAGAGAAGATGAATATGAGAAAGAAATATGGCAAATGAATCTTCAAGAAAGGATTGATTTGATTCCTGAGCTAAAAGAAAAAGGCAATCTGTTGTATGGAAAGAAAATGTATGATGCAGCCGAAGAAAAATATAAGCAAGCAATAGGAATAATAGAACAACTCATGATAAGGTAAATGATCTTTTAATAATACTTATAACTTAACACATGTCACATTTTTGCATATAAGCATTTCAATAACCATTGTACATATTTTTATTATGCTTTAAATCAGTTGCATGATGCATGTTCATAGCAAGTGGTAGTTTTATTTTGAGCGTGACTTATGCAACTGGATCGATTCGTCGGTATGAATTACAGTAATCGTAGGTACCCATCACAGTTAAAATGTAATATGTAATCTTCTGATATTCATTAAGTGAGCTCGATGTTCCTATGAAATAAAATATTTTGACCTTGACTATCCTGAGAAGTAATACTTTAAAATTAACTGAACAAGGAAGTTCTTAATGTTCAGCTGAACCAAAGACAGGGTCATCTATGTTTTGCTATTCAAGACAAATTTTTTATACATACATATATAATAATTGGCCATAAAGAAGTAAAATGATACACAAATGATTAATTATTTTAATAATTTCGATTGACCCATTGGTCTATTGGGTAGCTCAGGGGAGCTAAGGAAGCAGTCAGGGGGCTGCTACACTAGATGGCAGGAGTCGATCACCACCCAGAATAAACTTTTCTGTGATGAGCAGGAATGTTTGTTCTGTGTCTGAGTGTAATAAAAATATCTATATAAATATGTATGTATTGTGTATCTGATCACCATAGTTCAAGCAAAAAATCTTAGTTGGCGATCAGATGGCGATGTGAGTTGTCCTGAGATATCTACTTATTTATTACAGAGAAAGGAAGGGCGATGAAGAATGGTTGAACCTAAACGATGCCAAACTGCCTCTGCTACTCAACTATTCTCAATGTAAACTGATGCAGGGAGAATACTACGAAGTTATAGAACATTGCACTTATGTACTAAAATATGATAGAGGTAAGGCTACAAATATATATTTAAATATAAGTTTTTAGTCAATCTATATTAATATTTTAAAGCTGAAGAGTTTGTTTGCTTGAACGCGCTAATCTCAGGAACTACTGGTCCGATTTGAAAAATTCTTTCAGTATTAAATAGCCCGTTTATCGAGGAACGCTATAGGCTATATATCATCACGCCAAGAACAATTGGAGCGGAGCACCAATGAAGAATGTTCAAAATCGGGGTATTTTTTTTCCTATTGAGATCTTCCGATGCGTGCGCTGCGTAAACGGTTAAAGTTTCGCGAAAATCATGTATGATAGAAACGAAGTTGCAGGTTAGCCCAAAGTAACTATTTCATGCGGACGAAGTCGCGGGCAAAAACGAATTTAATAATATTTCTACTGGTCTTTCTTTGAAGCCTGCCTTTGAAGCCTTTTAGTTGACAAACGAGTCGGGTTCTTGTAGACAGCCACTTATTTTTACCCGCTTTATATTACCTCGACCTGTAAGTAATGTTTATGAAACAAAACGCCGGTCGTGCGTTTAGTAACTGATGTGTATGGGCGACAGTGACCACTTATATTACTTATGGCTCGTTGGTTCGTTTGTCGGGTGTTTCTATAAAAATAACGCTCTTAAAATAACGTCCCTGCAGCCTGGATGGTATTGATCCTGCCTGCGAAGGAGGGGTCTCGGGTTTAATGTTTACTTCTCGTTTTTTCAGAGTTATACACATGTAAAGCGTGTATTAGTAAATCTGTAAGCATGTGTTATAATGCGTGCTTGAGTCAACCGTCATAAAACTCGTGTTCCGGCTGGCGGCTTGAGAGCCAGTTCTCCTCTTCCTGACTGCAGGAATCTC
>DWOZ01000349.1:0-10127 GCA_018251395.1 Choranthus vitellius
GTGTGTGTGTGTGTGTGTGTGTGTGTGTGTGTGTGTGTGTGTGTGTGTGTGTGTGTGTGTGTGTGTGTGTGTGTTTGCGCGTGTGTGTGTGATCCGTGCATATGTGTGTATATTATTTTATTTTTTGGTTATTAGCCTTCTTCTATTACAGCTTCCACCTCGTTGTAGTCCTGCGTATTGAGCCACTTAAGTATTGAGTTTTTAAATTCTTTTATACATAAATATTTTAAGTTTTCCTTATTACTAGTTTTATTCATCATTATTTTGTTGATCTTATTATAGAGTGTAGGGGCAACTGTGTCGAAGTGTTTACGCGCCAGTTTGCAACGTGCACGCGGTATAGGGCAGCGGTCTACACGTTTATTTGTTATTGTTAATGTTGGTACTATTTTGGCGTGGTACCGTGTGAGGGTCTTTAAAATATACATTTTCCTTACCGAGAGTACCTTTGCTTTCTCATATACATCTGTTGTAGGGTGTCTATATGGTAGGTGCAGGAGCACTTTAAGAACAGCTCTTTGTGCCCTTTCGACATGGATGATGTGAGTTTTAGCAGCATTTCCCCAAACACATATACAGTAGTTGATAACACACTCACACAAAGCTTTGTATGTTTGTGTCAACAATTTGTTATTTGCTACTGTGCGTAAATTTTTAAAAATATAAATAAGTTTCCTAACTCTAGTTGATAGTTTAGAAATATGGTCTTTCCAATTGAGGTTTGCGTCAACTGTTACACCTAAATAGTTTGTATTGTCAGTACGTACTAGCTCTTCACAATTGCATTTACTGAATCTGTCTGTCTGTCGGTTACAGGGATAAGTATGATAGGTCAACTTAAAGTTTGCGTCTATGTGGGTTGCAGCTGTTTTACGAAAGCAGATGTATTTCGTCTTGGAAATATTAATGGATAGAAGATTGTCTTCCAACCAAGCAGAGACATAAGAGAGCCCTTGCTCTGCTAAAGTAGCAACCGTATGCCATGTCTGAGCGTGAAAAATGAGAGCCGTATCATCAGCAAACATCAGCAGGTCCATTCCCGGATTTGATATCTTACAGAGTTCATTTACATATATGAGGAATAGGGTTGGACTTAGTGTAGTTCCCTGGGGAAGGCCAAATCGACTGCATCCAGCGTCACTTTCAAATTCTCCAACACGAACCCTTTGTTCACGATTTGTTAGATAACTGGTGAACCAGTCTAGAGCAATGCCTCTAATACCAGAGTTTTCTAGCCTTCTCAGCAGAATTGGAATAGACACTGTATCAAATGCTTTTTGAAGGTCTAGAAATATTCCCACACATTTTTCACCACAGTCTAGATAGTCTTTAATTATGCCGGCAAGTTTTAACACGGTGTCCTCTGTAGATTTCTTTCTCCTAAATCCAAACTGGTTATTATTTAGTAAGTTATTTTTTTCAAGGAAATCTAACAAGCGTTTATTAGTAATCTTTTCAAATATTTTGGAAAGGGTACTAAGAAGCGAGATAGGGCGATAGTTTGTCGGGTTCGATTTATCACCATTTTTATATATTGGACAAACAATTGCTTTTTTACATATATCAGGAAAGATACCCTGTTCGAAACTTAAATTGCATAGATATGCTATCGGCCGACTAATATAAGGTATGAGCTGTTTTAGAGTGACACTTGTTATTTTGTCCCATCCAGGTGCGCTTGAGTTTCGTAACGAATGAATAATAGACTTTACTTCAAACTCATCGGTTAAGAATAATGACAGTGATTTAAGCGGTTTATCGTGTGGTTTAGCTTTTCTAGCAAGGTCTTTTTCACTGATATGCAATTTGCTAAGTATTAGGCTAGCTAAATTTTGGCCTACTGATGAAAAAAAGTTGTTTACTTCATTAAGTGACTCTTCAGGATTGGTGGAGATGTTCAGTAGCTCAATGTTAGTTTGTTTATTTTTATCATAATTACATACTTCTTTTATAATTTTCCATGTTTCTTTTATGTTACCGTTACTTTTTTCTAGCTTTCTTTTATAGTATTGGTTCTTTAATGTTTTTATAATTTTGTTGCAACAATTTCTATATTTTATATACTCATTTTTTATATCTGTGTTATTTTGTTGCTTTTTCATCCTTTTATACAGCTTATCTCTCTTTCTAATAGATCTGACAACACCTATGGTTATCCAAGGTTTTAATGGCATTTTATTTTTCTGTAGTTTGGTTACTTTGGTATTGTTATGAATGTACCTAAGAATCTGGGTTGTAAATATTTTTATAGCGGTGTTTACATTTTTTGTTAAGTACATTTCGGTCCATTTTTCTTCGCTTACTTGTTTGTATAGGGTGTCGAAATCAATTTGAATTTTATTAAATACCGGAACAGTTTTACAGACTTTTGTTTTATTGATAAATAGCATTATTGGGCAGTGGTCCGTTAACGTTTGTTCAAATACTAATGTCTTCCATAAGTGCATGCTTTTTACCATGAAATGATCTATGCAGGTGTTAATTCTCGTAGGCCGGTTAACACCTTGTATGAGCCCGTACATAGCCATGAGATCAAGATAGCTGCCTGCGTTGATTATGTTTGAATTGCCTGGTAAAATATCTATATTGATGTCTCCTGTAAAAACTATATTTGGAGTGTTTATGTTTTGTAGAATAACTTCAAGTGAATTTAAGTAATTATTTATATTACGGAAGCAAGGTGGTCTATAGGAGCAAATTATTGTGTATTGGTTATTTATATTTATTATTAGACAGTTCCCTTCAATTATGGTAGGTTCTATGATCGTTGCTGTAATCTTTTTGTGGACATAGGCAACCACACCATCGTTTTGGTTCAGGTTACACTTTGTATAAAACATATTATAGTCGTCTAGTAACGGTGGTGGGTTGTTTTCACTCGTCCAACATTCTGTTAGGACCATGATATCTATTTCGATGTTGAGACTCGCTACAAACGCTAAAAATAAGTCAAAGTTTCGATTTATGCTTCGAATATTAACACAGATTATACTTAACGATTGTTCGTTTGGCTGTTCAATTGGATTTAGAATTTTCTGACATAATCTAGGCTCCTGCACTATTAGGCATTCCGCATTTCCAGAATTATCTACTTCCGAAACGATTATGTCATTTATTGTGTTATTTTTTGAGCTATCCATAATTAGACAAAAGAGTACTAGAGTACATTCCAATTTTATAGTTAACCGATACATATTTGTGAGCACATGCTTGTAGCATATTAATATATCTGTAAAAGTAGGTATTTTCAAAGCTATAATAGTAAAACAAAGTAAAGTGCTGTAATCCAAAATTCAGTGTGTGGTGATAGTTTACATGGCATCGTGTAAGGTTTTGTTGAATGTGAAGTTTACGAATATGTAATGAGTGTAGTCTTTGTATGTGTGGTAAATTGTTGGTATAAAATTTATTATGTGTAGTATATATGTGTATTTTGTATGTAATATATTGTATGTACAACAACCTGGCAAGGAGGCGATCAAAACTTATTACTAGTCATTTTTTCTTTATATCTTCTAAGTCATTCACCTTCATCACCCTTATAGGTTGATCTCCCTCAGTTCTCCTAAGGTAAATCATCCCTCTAGACGTCCAGCAATATTTAAAATTATTTTCTTTCGCGAATTCCCTTGTTAAATAAAATAGTTTCTTTGCCTGCGTGGTAAGGCACTCCGATATAAAAACTGGTTTAGGTGGGCCATCGATTTTCAAATTGGTCGTACTGAATTTAGCAGTGGCATATTTTTTGTTATATAGCTTTAGAGATGTAATAATTTTTTCTTTTAACAGCACTGTGGAGAACTGAGCAATTATTGGTTGCGTGGTGCTATTCTTGGTGTTAATTCTGTAGGTGTCATGGACCTCAGCTGGCTGGATGGTCACGTTTAGAGCTTCACCCAGTTGTTTGACAACATTCAGAAGATCGTTTTTTGTTTCCCCGTTCTTTTTAGGAACGTTACGTATTTCAACGCTGGAGTACTGCAGGCGACGTTCTACAAACTCAATTTTCGATTCAAGACTTAGAATGTATTTGTCATCCGCTGCAGACTTTTGCTCCAATTTATTTATTTTAGCTAACAGATCGTCATACTTTTGCGCTAAAAAGTCGATGGAGCTAACGATGCTTGAATTTTGTTCAGTATGGGCATTTATTCCACTTTGGACTTTGCTCATGAGTGCGGCAAATTTTTCATCTTGTTCTTTTTTGAGTTCCGCAAACATATTTAACACATCTTCCCTTGTGAACTCATGTTCACCTCTTTTGCGTTTTCGCAACGCTATATTTGGTTCACTTGTGGCAAGCTCGCGCAGTGCAGCGGGTTCAGTCATTAAAGACTTAGGAGGACTGTTTAAGTTGGAGTCTGACTTGCAATGTGCTATCTGCGCGGCCGGCGCGGCAAGTCCATGAGGCGGCGTGCGACGTAGGGGCATTGCGCGTAGACGAGCAATATGAAAGCAGAGTGGTAGCGTTTACGCCGATTCCGGTACTAGGCAAGCAGAAACTGGCGGTACAAAGTCGAAGCGCTGTCAGCGGGGGCAAAGCAACAGGTGGTAACGCGTTGTTTACCACAGTCTAGCGTCCGTGTAGATGACTCACCAGTGTCGCAGCGTACTGAGTCGGCCTTGTCACTTCACAGTCGTTATGCGCTCCTAATATTTTGCACTATTTAATACTTTGCTAAAACATTGTTATTATTTATTTATGAACAATACGGATTAGTACAGTAAACGCGTCTGTTCCGAGCCGGGTCCGAGGGGAGAAGGGAATATAATACTTAATATATTATACCGATATATCGACCTATGCTATGGTCACGGCAATACAATCTTACCGTAATAAACAGATCGTGAGTACCCGTTCGAATTTAAAACGCTTTGATATATGATGTTTTAAGTACCTACTCTATTCTCTGTCATATTTTATCGTAAAATCCATTAGAAAAGCTTTTGACATGCGGTGATTGCGATCGTGACACGCACTTTTCGTACATAAATCGTACATTACGTGAAAGATATTAGATTTTGTCAATGCACACAATTTATTATCAAAACAGTGTTTTTTAAGCGCTTTTATTTAACTTGCGTTGTAGTGTACGTTTGTATATTAGTATCTATACTAATATTATAAAGCTGAAGAGTTTGTTTGTTTGTTTGTGTACTTTAACGCGCTAATCTTAGGAACTACTAGTCCGATTTGAAAAATTATTTTAGTGTTAGATAGCCCATTTATCGAGAAAGGCTATAGGCTATATATTATTACGGTAATATCAATAGGAGAGGAGCACCAATGAAGAATGTTTCAAAATCGGGTTTTTTTCCCTGTTGATAGCTTCTGCTGCGTGCGCTGCGAAAACGGTTAAAGTTTCGCAAAAAATATGTATGACATAATTGTTCCCCTTTAAAAGTTCTAGAAGAAAATCCGCGACATCATACATCTATCTTTTGAGGTTAGCTCACTATAACCTTTTTTTATGCTAACCAAATTTGTTGTAAAATAATGCATTATTTGCGAAGGTGTTTTTATAAACATGATATTAATC
The DNA here is from genome assembly GCA_018251395.1 of Choranthus vitellius. NCBI lineage: Eukaryota > Metazoa > Arthropoda > Insecta > Lepidoptera > Hesperiidae > Choranthus > Choranthus vitellius. Next base: position 5,541 of record DWOZ01000349.1, read on the forward strand.
TTTATCCAAATAAATACGTTGTTCATCACAAGTATTTAATTTGAAAATTGCCCTTTACATCATTCGATTTAAATAAATACCTTAGGAGATATCGCAGTTTTAAAATAACATCACTGCAAAATAATGATCGAGTACTGCGCGCACAATAGCCCAAAGTAACTACTCCACGCGAAGTCGCGGGCGAAAAGCTAGTACCCTATAGAGTTATCGGTAACTGACGCGCTGTTAAAAATTAACTGACAATACGGACCATACGTCGCAAAACGCTCCCAGCAACTCCCAGTAAAGTAATCAACTTCTTAATGAAGCCCTGCATTATGTTCAATTAATGTTTCTAACTATAGCCCACAGAGTCTAATCTGCAGTCGCAAGTTAATCAAGCGATCATTACATTTATGAGTGTATTTCCTGCTTTACAAGGACCATGGATAGAGCCTTGCTTGATTGATGCGTGATGCAAGATTAACTTTGACCTTTGCGAAGCGAGGGGATAGAGGTTCAATCCCGAGGAGAACATTTTTGTTACAGAGGATTTTCTCTCATGAGAACACGACAGGTAGTTAGGCATTTATTTATGCACTAGGTTCTGTCCGCGATTTCTCACGTTATACTGATAAAGAACCTATGTATTATTCTAGACTATTTAATGTATCTTCCTGTAAAATTTCATTCAGATCCGTTTACTTGAAAGAGGACCAAACATCTATGCATCCTACCATCCAGCGAGCTTGACATACTTTCGCATACTACTAATATTATAAACGCGAAAAGATAAGGATGTAAGGGTGAATGTATGTATGTTTGTTACTCTTTCACAAAAACTACTTGATGGATTTGGATGAAACTTTACAGTAATGTAGGTTATACATCAGAAAAACATATAGGGTTCAATTAGTTATGATTTTATGTAATTTTGGTCATAATATAACTATACATGTCAATTGAGTCGGAAAAAAATCTGCCCTCTGAGAATGGTCTTGGCGTACGCTGCCTAAACCATTGAAGTTACACAAAGATGATGTACCGTAGGATTGTCTCGAGTAGTTCTAAATAAAAGTCCGCGACGCCATATGTCTATCTACCTTTTATGTGGAAGCCACTATGACCAAAATTGTGAACCATAAATTTAATTAAATCGGATATTATTTTACAATGCACATTTTGATATATAGGAATATTTATAGATACGGACCGGAATAAAATTATGAACATGAACATAAGATGTTTTACGCTGGGGAACAACATTGTTCTGGCGGGATATGGCAAAACATTGCCCAGGTCAGCTCGTAATGGTGTACAAGAGACGACCTACTACCGACGTCGGTATAATGAATGAACATTGTGGGGCCAGCGAGTACGTAAGCAACATTCGTCCTATATTTAGACGCATCATGTCTTGTAGTCAATAAGCGGTTCATTTAAATGCAAATGAGTGTGCGATGATTATCGGCGCGGACCACGAGGCGTCACCTAGACAGCAGCGCGGCGCCGATGTCCTCATGCTGGCTTTTATAATTAAACGAGCCCGTAAATATTAGGTGATATTTGTTTATAGCCAAATTATTAATTATTGTTTGAAAATAGTGCTCCTAGTGTACAAAGTATGGTTTTATACATTGTGTATTTAACAATAAGAAAATAGTGCTCCTACAGTACATATTATGGTTTTGTACACTGTTTATTTAACAATGAAATACTTTAGAAATAACTAGTACCCACAGCTTCGCTTTCATACGTTGTTTTTAAATTACCAGACCAAATAATTCCATACAAACTTTCATCCCGTATCCCAAGGGAACCCCGGTATAATTAGGAATAAAAAGTATCCTAAATATTAAGTATTTCTAGAGATTTAAAGTCATTACGAACATAAACACTACAATATATTAAGAGGTATTTTAGTAATAACTTTCATTTCCCTTTTCCATCCTGTATAGGAAAAAAAATTACGAAACGCTGCATTTTTATATTCTAGGTATTATTTTACGGATGTGTATATTTCAAATTCAAGGTGAACACATATGTACATGAATTACTCAGGAGCTTGTATCGAAAATTTCAAAATATTTACATTATTTTGCCCTTTTTTCTCTTCTTTACAAAATATCAAAAAACTGAGAAACACGTATTTCATTAATATAAAGAAGGAATGTTTGTTGCAAATTTTAAGCAAAACGGTTGATATTTAAGAAAATTCCCATACAAACTTTCTTCCTATATCCCAAGGATAACCCGGAAATCATTCACAATAAAAAGTATCCTAAATGTTAATCGGGGATATAAGTAACAACTTTACAAATTTTTATCGAAATCTGTCCGCGGGTTTTCACGTGATGTGCGCTCAGACAGACAGACAGACATTAATTCCAAAAAATATATTTTCCTGCTGTATCTCAATGCCCCCTCATCAATTTTGAAAAAACATTCAATGTACAGAAAAAATGCAGTTTTATTATAGTATAGATAGTATATTTTTTTTTGATGTCCGATCAAACAAACACGCTTGCTTTTAGATGAGAGCAATACGCTGTGCGAGGCCAGACGTAAGGGATGAGCAGGTGCCTTATAGTATTCTCGTCCCATTCACAATGTAATCCTTTTTTTGAAAAATGCCGAGCTTCCGCTTCCTAATGCTATCCATATTGCACATCACTCGAAAAGTCTCCTCACAGAATTTCTATAGCCCAATAGCTTTTTAAGCAGAGTATCCAATTTCGGCGTAATATACCTACACTACTCGTTTCAATCTTACTTACTCTTGTATTCCTAAGCGCATATAAAATTTACGAGGTTATTTTCAGACAAAAATGAAAGTGGAATAACGTTAGAGTTTTAATTTGCGCAACTCTCCCGACCTTCTCAAGGTATTCTCGCTGTTTGCTCTATAGATGTACAGACAACGCTTTCCGGTATATGTTGTATTGTATACGTAATCGTTCGTACGTAAGACTCTAATCGATACGCGAATGGAAGGACGACCTTCCTTTCTGTTGGCAACTTGCCAGAACCTGGTCAAGGTTCTCAACCCGTCTTCCATTTAGAGGATACCAACCCTTGGATATCTCTGAGGTAAGTTTAGCTTGCCTGAATGATTTTTGATTGAATTAAATATGCTTATACGACAAAAAAAAATTAATTGACGCCCAATTGACTTTGGATCTTGGGAGTTTCATCAGATGAGATGTGTACAAAGTTTAAAACATTTAAGCTGAATTATTCCAGATCAATCGTTTCGGATAAATGCATGCTGTATCTATGTATATCTATACTACTAGCATTCTATGTACATGGTATATCTATATCATGTAAATAGTATGCTGGTCTTTTAAATTTTGCATACCAATAATTTTAACAGTTATGTGCATATCAATTTTGATTGATCGATTATCAATTGCTACGGTAAAGGAAAACTTGGTGAGGAAACATGTTCTCTATACAGTTCTCGATGTGTGAAGTCAAGCAATCGGCACTTGACCAGCTTGGTGGAGTATGGCCTAGACCCAAGCCCAGTAGTGGGACAGTGGGGGTTGTAATGTTGATGAGTGAAAACATCTATAACGTTATCTGTAACGGTTGGTAGAAGAACGTTGTTTGCTTGCTTTGTGGAGAACGAGAGCATCCCGAATCGAAGCCGCACTGGGAAGGATGACCTTCCAAACGTTGGCAGCTCGCCAGCTCTTGGTCAAGGTCCTTACATTCTCCCTCTTCACTAGGATATCGCACTTTCACAATAAGTTATATCCAAACTTTTTGGCATTATTATTCCGCTTTGTTATTTATTGGGTATTTTAGTTTAATTAACGTATTTGCGGTAACTTGTTTTTTTATTGTTATGAACTGACAATTAACTTAAATAGATAGGCAAACATTTAATTAATTAAATGGGTCATTAAAATATAGTAAAACTTTGTTCGTTTATATCTCATAATTACCGTACTGTCTTTTTTTTTTCTTAATTTTACTGTTTTAGGAGATTTTTCAAAGGCTATAAGCTAAGCTCCCTGGTGTAAGAAACGGTATGCTTCGAGGTACATAAAAGTTTTTGTGATTTTAATTACTACACAATCAAAGCTTTTTTAAAGGAGGATTGAAAGGATTGTGAGCTATAATTGAAGATAATTGTTAAAATCGATGAGGTATAATAGCCTGGTTGGTCTAACTTTGGTATTTCGTGAATTTAATAATGTATATGGCAGGATGCAGTAACAATTAGTGAAATACATTTCTCACTAGTTTGCAACAATTGTGCACTGTATTGGCTTGGAGCGAGAATACAACTATATTTGTTAATTATTCTGTGAAGCAAATTGCTGCGAGCTATCTCGTGTTTGGACTTAAAGGGTGTTGAAGCTAGTGGCGCATACAAATAGCTCGCTTCATCAGACTTCGAGAGAAGCTATTTATATTAGTGAAATGTATTTTCAGCATTTCAACCCATCACGGCCCACTATTGACGGGTCTCTTCTCTGAATGAGAAGGCGAAGGCCGTAGTCCACCACGCTGGCCAAGTCCGGATTGGCAGACTTCACACACCATTGAGTTTTGCAAACTCCTCAGCATGCAGGGTTCCTCACGATGTTTTCCTTC
>DWOZ01000350.1:0-10123 GCA_018251395.1 Choranthus vitellius
TGAAACGAACTAAACAAAACACCAGCCCACATTGCAAGTGAGCTGGTATGTGTCGAGACAATTTTTTGTCGCTGAATCGACATAGTCGTATGCTGCTCGTCGATTTGATAACCTTTTTGAAACGCCTTACATTAATTTTTTAAGATGTAATCCCTGGGATATACCGTTAAAAATAAATTGTAACGTTAGGATTTAACTACATGGCAACCCTAAGTTGACCTCAACTAGGCCGGTCTCGTTAACGCCATTGTCGTACGTTCTGTTTATACTGGCAACACCGGCCCGAGCGCTGCGCTGGTTACGACGCAAGGCGGTTGTCGTTCGCCGAGAATTAAATATTCAAACTGTTTGCGTTCCGTTCGTGCGTTGTACCTGATTTAATGCGGGTCACCGTGGCTGTAGGTTGTAGGGCCGTTCGACAGATAACTTTAATTTTAGATCGGCCCGCCCTGCTGCCTCCTGCATGCCAGTTGCTACGACGTTGGTGCTATTTGCAACGTAATGAGATGTTTGCGTTGCGGCTTTGAGTTGAGGTTCTGCGTTAATGCTAAGAAAAATTGCACATACACCTACTTACATACATATAATATGCAACATAATGAGATGGTGCAATATTCTATTCTGCTTTCATCATGAATGTTGACGGTGCAGAGCATGAGCCATATCAATTATTAGAAAAAGTAAAAACTATTTAATGAACTAGACCTTCATCTTTTTACACAACATAAGCCTATGCCTTCTAGTTACAACCAGCTAAATATTTGTTATAACTCTTATTACTTAAAATTCCAGAACAAATGGCCCTTTTCTTTCAGATTGCATCCATTACGCGGGTAAACTTGACGTGTTACAATACATTATATTTGTTATAGCGGATAAATTTAAGTTTCCATCACAAACGAAAACATTCGACCTTTCCACAGTTCAACGTTCTATGAGAGATTTATTAGAGTACGATCGATCAGGTCGGATGCAATATCTGCACATTGGTTGTCTACACAACAACAGTTGCGGTGTCGATCCAATATAGCGAGAGTTGGGTGCGGTGTGAGTGTGTCACGTCAGGAATGTGTCGGGCTACCGGTGGTACGCGGCTCGCCGCACATAACTCGCCTCGCCGTTACCGCATTCTCGATATGTGATATCGATACCGGGTAAGTGGTGCCCGGTGCGTGTGACATCGTATCTCCGTTATGACTAAGCCTAAGGGAGTTTGAGGAAATGGCGAATGTACGCCGGTATAACCTGTTGCGTCGCGACAGCCGCCGGCGCGGAGATACCGACGAATTTAAGTGGAAGAAACGCGAGTGAATCACCATTTTTGCGATGCACGATGAGGATTACAGCTAGCCAGTTGTTTAGTCCGCTTCGCATCGGATTGTGGTGTTTCGCTTCCAGACGGTTTTGCAATTAGTTTGGTCGCTTTGTTAATTCGGGCAAGTTGGTTCAAATTATAAGAATGTTGTTGTGTCCAATAGTTTTGAAAAGAAAGAGCCAAAAGAGACGAACAAATTGTAGATTATGTCCATATTAACAAATTTTCTTTAAACAAGCAGATAGCGCCCTCTTTTACAAGTCTTAACGAACTATTAAAAGTCTGATTAACTATGATAATAAAAACGTGTTATCATTCGTGCACGCTGTTAGATGCTTGTCGAAGTGTCGCGAGATATTGTAGCGTTAATACCAGGCGGTCGATTTGCAATTCAATTCGATAAATACGAAGTCATTGCGATCGCTGAGTCAATAACTAGAATCGACGGAGTGGTTTGTAGTGGCAAGGTGGGAAAGTAAAGACCTCGCGCGGCGACTGGCGGTGCCCTTGACAGAGCTGGTTAGCTGGTTACGCACCACGACCAACACCTACCGGCCGAGACCACTCTCATTACCACACGTTAAATATGCATCGCGAGCTTAATCACAGAACCTACTTGTAGGTATAGGTAATAACTATCTTGGTATCTACGGAACTTGTACTAATTCCGCGAGTGCATTTGTCTCGAATTAGCGTTGTTAAATCGCGTTGTTAAATGTTTTTGTTTGACGTTTATAAGTTGGCATAGCCATTGAAATATAAGGGATCTAAATGCCATCCCTGAATTGATGAGGAATGGTTATAACGCTTTACAGGAATAGAGTTAGAAAGCAAGGGATCAGCCTCTAGTTGGCATAAAAACTACCGACAGCTAGCCACTACGAACTTTGCATTAGAGCTGCTAGGTAGAGTATTTCTTCAGCTGTGAGTAGACCTTTACAGTATAGGTACGACATTAAAAGGCTGAAGGATTCACTTCCCCTGGTGATAAGTTGACAAATGATTTGATTGTTGGAAGTAATAAAAGCGTAGTAGTTGATCACGATTTGCTTGTCGTTATAATTCACATCTGCATGTATATTTTATATTCGCGTACCTGCTACATACTTAACCAAAATACTATACTGAAATAAAAATAATAATCAAACAAACATGAAATAGGTTATTTATTTCCAAGTACGGATAATCGACTCTGGTTCTCTTTCCAACGCTTCCTGTTCCATACTGATCCTTAAATGTTAGGAGACAAATGCTATTCAAGGAAAAAGTTAGAATTGTTCGGATAAGTTTCCAAATTTTATAATAATTTTGAAATTACCTATATTCTATTTATTTTGGTTTATTTTTCGTCATACACTGATTCTAAACATCATATATAAAATAAAAGTTTTTAGCACCTAAATTTGCGTTTTTGATTTGTACCCAAAACACAAAATTAAAACCAATCATTATTAGAAATCCATGTGATATTATCACAACTTTAGCAAGTCCACTCCTCCATCAGACACAGTGCTTTATCTCCTAAACAATAACTGTCAGACACTGTTGATTTTACTGAATATGTATTTATGTAACAGATATAACAAAAAAAAAATAAAAGAAACACTAACATTTAATGGCTTCCATGTAAGAAATCGTTGTTACATTTATGTTATTATATTGCAACCGATCGTGGCCGGAAATAAATTTCACAAGGCCCGATTTTATTTAAAAGGGACGCTCAGTCTTATTGCATAATACATGTAGTTAATTGTCGTTACTAACTAATTAGCGTTGTATAATGATGTGTACACAATACAGTTGATAAGTATAGCTTTAATCAATCCACTCTGTTACATGTTCAAAGGGCAGTTTAAAATTGAATTCGATTGTTTTCATACGCTCCGAATCTCGTTCGGTTTAATTATATGTTGGAAAATGTTTCAATGATTTGTCATTGTACTTTCCATGTGCTGTTGTTTGTATCCAGCGATGTCAGGACTTTTGAATATGCAATGGAAATTTTCCGCCATTTTTCCTTTTTGTTGTGAAAGTAAAAGGTAAAAGTTATTTGAAAGAAGTCTCACGTGACGGCGCCTGCATGTGAGTTGCATCTATCAAGCTGTTGTTGTGGTCTATTTTTACGAGTGGTCGTGAGTCCGGACGGCCCCGTTACCGCGCCTCACTCATTAATGGTCGCCGTAAACAAATAGTTATATAGGTGGGCGCGTATGCCACAAGTCTGTTATCTATGATTCACCGGCGCCTCGCCGTCTGCCGGCCGTCTGATCGCACAATATAATACCACGATAATAGCCCAATGATATGATTAAAGAGGCGACCCTCGCTACTTGTCGCCCTCGCTTTACTTTAACGTTTAACGACCGTACTTTTTATGGCTGCAGGTGTAATCTCTCCGCCTTAGCTCACATACCGAACATCCTTTACGTTCTCCGCCACCGCGCAACTTCTAAATCGAGTCAGCGGGGCGACATTGCATTTCGCGTAACACTAACATAACTACACGAGTGAGTCCAAATCGACCTACATAAAAGCTGCAATACCACTTTCGTCGTCGCAAATCACTGCCGTTCGTATCTCGGCCTCGGTCAATGTGTTGCGTGCATGTCGTATGCACATATACGGACGCGATAAAGTGCAGTGAGAATTCGCAGGCTAGCGGTGCATGCGGCTCACGTGCCGACGGAAAACGAAAGTGATCGGGCGCGTCTCCCGCCCTCTCGATTGATGCGCGCCCGGCTTAGGCGAGCCCTCGTTAACTGTATTATTCAAATTGTGTGTGCGAGGAAGAGCGCTCCGCCGGATCGATCACACACAACTCAACACGGCAACGTTTGTCGCTTGCACTCTCGGATACAATTTAATTCAAGTGCGAGTGCTATTGCGTTTTGCATAGCTAAGGTCCTGGCGGCCCTCACGCCCTTTCTTTACGATTTTGGTTGGCGAGATAACGGCGTTGCTAAGTTTTCAGGCGGTTATATATATTTTTACTACTTTATCGTTACTACCGTTACTACTACTTACTTTACCGTTGATCACTGGGTACTAACAGGGCAAAAATCTATTACAGAAAAGGAAAGGTTTCGTAAGCAGGCATGTTCCCAAAATATGTCTACTAACCTGCATAAAGTCGTTGTGTTGTATGTTGTGCTATGTTTATTCACCAACTTAACTCACCAAACCGTTTGTAAATTTTCAGGCACGCAGAACGTACAGATGCCACCGCGGCCGTCGTCGTCCCTGTCGGACGGCAGCGGGCCGACGTCGAGGCCCGGCGGCGCCGGGCCGGCCCCATCGGCGGCTCCCCCGCCTGCGGCGATGCTGCCGCAGCCGTACCCGCACCACGCCGCTTACAAGCCGCACTACCCGCCGCAGCCGTACGTCGGGTACCCGCCGCGGAACCACCATCCGTACCCGTACGGCGGATACCGGCCGACGCCACCGCCACATCCCTCGCAGCATTATCCGCCGTTGAAGGTAAAGACATTCTTTGTTGCTCTCGTACTGTATTCCCGTAAAGAAGTTTCTAAATTTTTGAGGATCTTATACAATAAACATCTCTCCGTAGAGATGTTAAACCCATTTTTTTACTTTGATATCAAACAACACAGTAAACGGTTGCAGAAATGCTTAAGAGATTTTAAATAAGCCTATAAAGATTACATCATGATTGTTGATTCATATAAACTAGTAGGTGTATATGTGTACTCCACGTATTTTAGTTATTGTTGTCTTAAAAGAACTTCCATATGACACTCATTCCTTATCTCTATGTTAACTGTAGAGAAATAAACCTGTATTTTATATTAGTTAAGCAAAATTAAAACCTTTAATTATTAGTTACCAAAATTATTAGTTAAGTGTACAGCAAAAAATCGGATTCAAGTCATTCGTTTAGACTTAATTTGTAAAATTAAATAACGTAAGGTATTTTCCACAACTTGTAATAAGCAACCTGTCTTAGCATCACAATGCATGTATATCAGTTGTGCAATGATGTGTGTGTGTTTCCACAGCCGTCGGTGGCCCGTCACATGGGCCCGCCGGGCGACGCGATGCCGCCGCCGACGGCGCCGGGCGAGCCGCACGACAACGGCCCGCCTGCGCCCGCAACCGCGCTCGTCACCACCGGCCCGGAGGGCGCGCTCGACGAGGGCTCGCAGCAGAGCACGCTCAGCAACGCCTCCGCAGGTAATCTACAAGAAGAAGAAAGATGTATTTAGTCGTAGACATGAGTTATAGTCATTCAGTTCATTTAACAAACCACATAGGTCATTCATGCCTTTAGAGGAAGCAGGAAGATTTGTATAGTCGTAGACGTCATTGTTATTATTCAGTTCTGCCTTGGTCCAACCCTTGGCCTTGACATGGCAACGAGGACCTACATCAGGCTCGTCTGCTCTACTTTTGGCAATAATATAAATACATATTTAAAAGTAGAGGAAACATTTCTTTTGGACGTATAGATCTCACCCGTTATGAACCAGTTTTTTATCGGCAAAACGCATAGGTCACCAGTCTGATGTTTCTCATGTAAGGCATAGGCAACGATCACCAATATTAGGTTCGTCAGCTTTCTTGTTGGCTGATACTCACCATGGTAGGCCGTAGACAGATCAGTTATTCTCGTAGTGTTTCTGTCGCAGATGGCGACTTTTTAACAGTAAGTTTATCTTCCCGTTTGTTTGTTATTCGGTCAAAATGTGAGCAGCACCAGTTGTAGTCACTATAGGTAGGTTATTATTATCAGCTTCATACGCTATTGAGAAATTTTAAATATTATAAGTTTTCCTCACAACTTACGTCACAAAAGAAAGTGATGTTGTAGAGAAACAATTATTAAAATTTTAGCGAGAGGGGACTGCCTCTAAGGATTCTACGACCAAACAAAGATTTTCATTTCGTACATTTTTAGTCATTTAAAAACATCACTGCTCATCATTACTCCATGACCATTCCGACTTACTATTCCTACACTATAGTAATCACGATTTTACCTATATACTCCAAGAATGTGTGTCAATCGGTGATATTGAATCGATTTTTCTGATCTGTATGTTTTAAGGGCCTTGTATTTGTACGTGACAGTTCATTAGCGACCCGCTCCGGGACACATTGTACGTGTTCTAAAATATAAAAGGGCCTTTACAAAAATAAATAACAATATAGAATATGTTCCACCCAACAGGCTATGCTCTGGGTTGAACTTAGGTTGTCTAAACTTCAGATCACTGCCGTGATCGTAGTAGCTATTTTGATAGTTATAACATTGAGCACTTTAATGGAATTCTTAGTGCATAGACATAAAAGTGGTTTAAGAGCATATACTACATTGATTTTTCTATCAATGACTATCCTTTATATATCATCTTACAGCTTCAACTCATGGCCCACCATTGAGTAAGGGTTTCTCCTAATAACGGAGAAGTTAGAAATAATAGATGGAGGTTAGTGACTTAAAGCAATTGATGTTCTATTGCGCAAGGGTTTCTTCTCATAAGTGAGGACAGGCCTAGAACACTCCACCACACTTCTCCGATGTGAATTGGTGGAGGGGGTGGAGGTTTATAATGACAGTGTTATAATAGTATAATGTAATATTGCAGCGTCGGGCGAGGAGCAGTGCGGCACGCCGAAGGGCTCGCGGAAGGAGTACGGGCCGGGCAGCGCGGCGCCTTCGCCCTCACCGGGCGGCGGCTCGCACTCGGTGCACGACGATTATGACGCCTCGCCTTCCGCCTGGCCGCGCCCGCCTTCTAGTCCCGTGAGTATACACTGACCGACACATTACTAATGTTTTACTATAATATCGTGTTGCTGTCTCTACCTTGTATCTTACACAAATGCGTTTTTGTTATTGTTCCTTTAAGTATCGTTGTTTAATAGTATTACTGTATTGTGATTTTTTTACTAATTAGTTTGTAGTAAATACTATACACTACTGTACAGTAATACTAATTTAAATTATGTTTTCATTATTACGTAATAATTTAATAGTAGTTAAAAAATATATTTTTTTGAGATACGAGGTTGAGAAAGTACGATAACAAGATGCAGTCCATTATAGACATTACAAGACTACACACAAACAGTCAGTCACATATAGGGAAGAATTTAATGACACCCTCTCTTCCATCAGTTACAATAATTAGACATTGTTTATTGTTCTTTTATCGAAAGTTCAGTTACAACATTATTTAAGATATTCAGTATACTACTTACTAACCTTTTCTTACGAGTATGATTTTGTTGTTGTTGTAAAGTGTTTCTATTACACTTCAAGTAACAGTAGATGAGGTGAATCTTGTTTTAGAGAATATTAGAACATAAGATTTAATGCCTATTAATCTTAGTCACCCCTATATTGATTGACGACATTGTTGTAGTCATTATTTATTGGTATATTGATCTAAACTGTAAAATTTGTTATCTGTAAATTGTAAATTTCATAAACTGCCTTATTAAGATTTTATCACATGAATTTCCGATGTCTGGTAAGATGTCACATATAGTGTAGTTGTTACTTCCCTGTGTCTCCTTGACTAAGGTATTAGTTAATAATACATTTTCATTTGAACATTGCCATGAGATTCACATGAACACTATGCAAAATAAAATTTTATGGAATTATATAACAATTAATTTAACTACAGATAGACTCAAAAAAACAGTACACCCCACATATTTACTTACTTTAAACAATCATTTAAAACAATACAAATTAGTATTAGTAATTACTAATTCTAGTGAGAAGAGCTGAGAATTGGTCAACGAATATATTGACGCTAAGTAAACATTTACCTTAACATTGTAAAAGTTTTCTTCTTCTTCATCCTCAGAATCAGACATATCATGAGTAACTTGCACCGTCGTCCCACCTTCCACAACAGTCTTCATGACTCCAATATCATTTGATTCTTGATAAGCCTAAAAAATATATGACAAATGAGAATTATTCAAAAAAATTGGTGTAAACCATAATGTATGTAAGTCAGACATGCTCATGAGTAATACCAGACTATTATTTATGCTTTATATTTTTTTGAGGTTGAGTTAAATGTTTTACTAGTCTACCAGTTTTGTAATTTTCCCTTATTTGTGCAGTCTTTCTCTCTAAAGTAACAACTAATACTACACTTCTAAATCACACACAATATACACTTACATATAGTTTTAATTCCCTCCAGACATCATTTATAATATAAATTTTAATTTTTTTTTTAAATATAAAATGCCTATAAATTGCCGAGGTAAATAAACACAGAGAGAGAGAGAGAGAGTGAGTTGGATTAATTCATCTTTCATCATTTCTTATTTTAGTGGTAGATTCCAAATAAATGTATTGAAAAAACTAACATTAAATAAATGATTTGAGTTTGCTTCTTGTAATTTAGCTGAGCATTCTATTCCAACATAACCTAACTGGATAACCATGTTATAACTATGCTTTCAAATATTCCAACAAGGCAATTACGTCTATGACAAGACTTTACTATCATTTCAACTTTGTGTCCGATGCAGTGGTCACTTACTAAAAGGTGATCTGCGTACTCTATTATCTACTTATAATATTAAAAAAATACAAACTTTACCTCAGTAAGTGAGGGAGGCCACAAAATAGGTTTGATTGGTTTATTGTCTTGAACATAATGTAATATAGCTTCATCAGCTTGACGGCATACATTTTTAAAATCATAGCATAAATTCATGAAAAATTTGCACCGCTCACAGATGTAGGTAGGCATTTTATCGGAAGGGAACACCTGGAAAATAGAATTACGTTGAAATCTTCACAGAAATTACAAAATTATTATAATCCACTAGGTGTCGCTAGAAAAGTAATTTCTAGGTCGAATATAATTGTATTTTACATGGTTATTAAGATTAACAACTGCAAGGCTTAATTATATTCTAATTGGGTTACAGATTCTAAAAAATTAGGCGGGTCCAATATTATTTTTTAGCGATCTCAGGAAGAATTCTGACAAGTCAACACCGGCCACAATAGGTGGCGTCCATTTGTACGTATAGTTTAGAAAAATACAAATAATACTTTACCTCTACAGACACACATGATAATATTTTTAAAGGAAGATTTACTGTATTCTTAATCTTCCGTTTTTTATCATATAAACTTGACATAGGTACATCTTGAGTCAAACAAAATCGACAGATTTTTAGTGAACTTATCGTATCCTTCCTCTTATCCATTGTGAAAGTTTATAAAATTATAACACTAGCATTATACAAATATTGTTTCTATTCGTAACATAACCTTTTAGTAATATAAAATGAAAAGCAGGAGATAATTTTACATTAACCAACTGTTAACCACATCACAAAATCACAAATCAAGACATTCGTATAAAATCGCCCACGATTGCCTACGAAAGAACTGACACGAACTACACTAGCGCCACATTATGTGTAGCCCACCCATTTTAAAAAGTTGTTGCAAAAATATGTTCTTTGAAATAAAATTAATAATACAGATAGTTTGATTTTGTATATTCTAAGAGCAGACTCCGCCTAAGTTTTTAAGGTTTTGTAAATCAGATTTAACCTCAAATATCTTCCTTTTTAACAATACTTATAATGTTTGAGGTTACTTTGTTTATACTTTCTCACTTGGTCGAATAATAATAAAATGCAAACGAACTAGACGCTAATCAAAGACGCCGGAAAGCGCCTCAAGCGGACGATAGACAAATTAATAAACTGTCGAATCAGTTTTTAGCTACTCAATACTAGATGGTATAAAGTATAAATAAAACATAGGTTTAGACCATTCTGCTCGATAAGTGTAGC
>DWOZ01000351.1:0-10122 GCA_018251395.1 Choranthus vitellius
TCGATCTGGAATCTTTTCCATACTAAATTGACAAGTTTGTATGGAAAAAATTACAGATCGAAGTTGCACCAAGTATAAGTATAATAGTAGTTCAAAAAACTTGTGTCCTCAGGCCACTTAAAATTGACAGGCCACACTATGGCCGGTGGGCCTGGGGTTGAGCAGCCTTGTAATATATCACACAGTTAATATTTCCATCACTAAAGTTCATAAATATAAAATAGATTACACTACACTATTTTTTTTTAATCTAATTTTCAAAGAACTAAGACATTTTGGTATAAATTACATTACTGTTTGTCAGCAGAGGTTGATTAAATATTTATGTATGGACAGGAAAATAAAAAGGTACTGGTTAATTCTTTAAAACTTCCTCCTAGCAGACCTGCTATTTCTAGTCTGAAGAAATATTTTGAGACTTAGGTTCAGTATACACACACATAGAAATAAAATAAGTAAGTACATTACTTTTAAAGATAATGCGTTGACATACATGATAAGCCTATTTGTTCCCAGATGATGTATGTTTATAATTTCAAATTCCACCCATCAAAAGTTCATAACAAATATATTGATCTTCAATAATGTAAATAAATACTCTCTTTATCATTATAGGATCATTAAAACGTGTAAAGGGAAGTTACATATCCAGTGTGATACTTACATGCCGTCAGCTCTCCACTTGGCTAAACATTTGTCACCAACATGCCACTTGGAGGTACTCTCCGAGACCTCGCCTCCCTCCGCGGCCAGCAGGGACGCTGTAACATCATCATGATTACTAGAACTGTGAATGTTATTAAATTTGGTATCACCCTCTTGAGTTTTAATTAGATCTTGTGTCAACTCAATTACTTCTTCTAAATCTGCTTTCAATTTCAGAAGCTCCTCATTTTCAGGATCAGTTAATAAGGCTGCCTCCACCTGTAATAATACAAATTACTTGAAAAACTGATGTGTGCTGTAACAGTAGATAGGATTCAACTAATTTTGAACTAGATTAAACAACTAATGAACACTTAAATCACCTGCTGCAACTGCAGTTTGTAATTTCTTAAGTCTTCTGCCATACTAGCCCGACCGATAACTTATCACAAATTACTAAAAACTATTAACAACTATGCAAGAAACAACAAATTTTCTCGGACACAAAAATTGGAAGCATTTCATTTAATACAAACAAGGGATGTCCCGTTCAATCCAAATTATCCGATACAATACGGATCAGATGTATAATCGAATCATACATCGATTCATTTACTGTTGGATCCACTTTTTTCCACATCCACATCACATTTTCACATCAACTCGTGGTCGCTTCGATCCGTTGGTGGATCTACATATACTCCGCTAGGTCTAGGCTTAATATTACTCTATAGTCATGTAAAGATCATTGTATTTAGTTCGCTAAATTAAATACAATTAACTATGCAAATTTCGCTATATATTCGTACTAATTATATTACTAATACAAGTAATAACGTTAAACAATCGATACTGAAGCTTGTCCGCTATTTTATGATTATTACCCGGAGTCTTAATACGTATACGATCTCAAAAGCGTCACTACTAAACGGCGATTAATTCTTATTTGACCTAAAATATCGATACGAACCACCCAGACCGAACATCCCTACAAAAATAAACGATCAGCACGCACCAAGTCAGAGACCACAGATAACGTTTCCACAGGTAAAACAGTCAAAATAATAGAAACAAACTTGCATAGATTAACTACTGTAATATAAATGTTATAAATTATAAATAATACAATGTTAATAATAACTCAAGTAAGACCTTCTAAAATGGTTGACAAATGAAATTAGTACTAGTTTGGACCACGGTCTTAGAGCCAGTTAAAGCCCAGTATTTAATTTTCCTTTATGATAAGAACACAGAAAATAAATGAAAATAAGATCTTGGTCTACTAAACGGCGATTAATTCTTATTTGACCTAAAATATCGATATGTTGTTCACTCTTGTTCTGCCATCTAGTTAAAAACATATGAACTATTTTCACATTCAATGCTTTATAAAAATAGATGGAAGTAAATTATTAAAATAATGACAGATCTAACCAACTATCACCACTCTGGCCAAATAGAATTAAAGAACGAATTCGTCGCTTTCATATTACAATCATGGAGTTATTATTATCATCATCTAATGCCAAAGGATGTCATAATCAATCGTCCTCTGTAACATTCTGTACATAGCATGTCCAGAGTAACACAGGACTAAGATACTAATAAAATTAATAAAGGTTTTTCTGATGATTTTATTGTTTTCATGAAATATATTTTCTAAATTTCCATCAAAGCCAACTCTGTTAATAAGATGGGGCTCGAAATAAGGTACCGCTGAAATACTTTGAACACATTCTTTGACATTTCAGCAGACTGAATGGTAGAGAATGCTGGTAAGCATTAAATTGCCTTGTATATTTCTAAAAAGTCGATAACGTAATATAACGTAACTTTTCTTTCTTCTTTATTCAAGTTACTTCAAAAAAGGCCCAGATTCTGTATTACTGTATTTTTTTCATATTTGTTACCTAGCTCATAGGTTTTTGATAATTCTTTTTATTTGAAAGCACCATTTTGTCTGTTGGTTCTAAATTTGAACGACATCTGACCAGTAGTTTAATGCGAATTTGTCTTCGACTACGTTGTTGTAGCTCTCATTTTATTACCTGTCAAGTCGATTTTTGAATGATAAAAAATATTGACATTCAATGAAGAATGACAGAAACTTTAGGCAGGCGAATTACTAGTAAAGTAAGTAGGTATGACGGAGAGGTAAGGCTTTAGGTAAACAAGCTTTGGAGTTGACTATCAACCATTTTATTCCAGGGTACTAAAATATTATAACAATTTTGAAGATCAAAATCATAAAACACACTTAACTCAATACGCAACAATAATAAATAACATCACAAATTATTTCATAATAAATTATACAACGATTGCTTTCACTTCAGGAGCTATTAGCTATAAAATTAATAATTTACATTTAAATATTACACTTTGTTCGCACAATAATAATTGTGTGGAGGATAAGTAGTTCTAATGCGGTGATGTGCGGCACTGTCTGTTGTTGCAAGAAATGTTACAGTTCATATTTTAAAATTTATACATTTTTAACTTTCAACTTATTTTCTACGTTACAATGAAATTTAAAAAAAATGGCTTTGGTAATGTTTTAGCGGTACCTACCTACCTTATAAGAAATTAACGTAAAAGTTGTCGATCTACATGCAAGCTGATTGGTAAGTTGTAGGTAAGTTTATACTATATGGATATTATATATATATGGATTATTCCATAGTATATTATTTTTTCAATTACTATAAAGGTGTAGAAATAATTTCAAGTTTCATTTCTCAAGTTATCCTTTGTTTTTTAGGATAGAATAAGAAACCTATTGACTGTTAAGTTATGAACCTCCTATAATTGTGGATCTCGGCTCTTTCTTTAGCACAGGATCGTTTTTGAAGGTCCTCGGTGGAACAATTACGAATAATATTTTACAGTGACGAACGCAAATAATTTAACATGGAAGACGTGCAGTAGTACCTCTTATTTACTTATAATATTATGTTTTGTCTTTCACATTGATTAAAATATATGATAAAGGTCGCCTTTTAAACGCTTTTAAATAAGATCGAACCAGTTTATGTTTTTTTTTGTTTTTAATATTGATAAGTATGATCAACATTAGGTGCTATGGGAATTGTTAAGGGCCAATATCTGAAGTCATTTTAAAAACCATACGAGGAAACATTTTTAGAATATTAGGTTAAAATCAACATCATACATAAAGGAAAAATATAACAAACGTTCACAAAACTTTACATTCAAGTAAAAACGTTTTTTGTATATTATAGGTATTATACTATACAATAAATAATATCTATTAGAATACTATTTAATAGATTAATTAGGTCTCGCTAAGCTGATAAACATATGAGAGGCCTTGGCTTGAGAATTCGTTTTTTGAAAGAGTATTCTTAAAATTTAAGAATCATTTTTAAAACTCAAAACTTTATAGGCCAACGTTTACCCTGCTTTGCGTATTTTCAAGAAATGTGTCTAAAATTTCTAAAATTGGTTCAGAGGAGGTACTTTAAGACTTAAGGTTCTAGAAGGTGTTGCCGTAATATTGTTTATTAGCAAAATATTTGTACGTTGTAAGAAAATGTTTACTAATAAAATATTAATTAGTAGCCGATATTATATATATATATACATATCTACTGTAGGGATCGTTCCAATTCCATCGTTTTAATAAGTTCTAATTCCTAACCCACCAAAAATGGAGTTAGGCGATCTTACAAGGTTTAACTTTCATCTATTTTGTGTTTCGTTAATAACATGTTCAAAATTATTCCTTAGACACTTTTAAGAGGTATAAGTAATGAATGCTGTATCAAGTTTAAGAAATCTTGCATCCGAGAACATCTTTGTGCTTTCATGTAAATGGACAGAACCGCTCACCGTACAGCTACGCTCACTGTGAATGCGTTTCCTTGTGAATTTTACTTCGTACATGTCTAAACAACTGACTGAACGAATCCGACCTTTCAAGTACAATGTGAGCGCACACACCCACTCAGAGTTGATAAAAATAATAAAAAAATACGAAACTGATATCTATTTGCGTGTGTGTGTGCGTACTTCTTCGCATGTAATTCGCATGATATCTTGTAAGTTTAATTCGACTTTTCATTCTGAAGGGTGCGTGCTAACAATAGAGTAAGTGAAAGTGGTCACTCAAAAGTTCCTCGAGGCAAAGGAGACGGAATGACGACGACCCACCTTATTGTGAAATCGTAATTTGTAAGTAAATATATATTATACATAAATTAAGGTTATTATTATTATTATTTTAAAAGTTGTACAAAGTACTTTTGTTTAATCGTTTGTATGTACTATAGTTTGTAGACAAGGCATAGTAGTAGGCCTACTTTAGTTAATAATTATCATTTGGTCCATAATAATCGGTAAGGGTTCCCATTCTTAGGAGTAATCTACAGTAGTTTAGTAAATAGACCTATTACCTCTATAAATGTGTAAAAGCGTTTCAAGAATCGTTCTGAAGTTTTACATGAAGTAGTTACGAACATTCATCCGTTCAAAATTTCATTGTTATAATCTTAGTATTACTATATTAGTAGGACAGGATATTTAAGGTGTAAATATAATTCGTGGGTAACGTAAACGACTACGCTACCACGAACGCTCCTTTATAATTTCGTAACAAATAACGCTGCTAAATTGACAGATGCCTCGAGTGGTCCCTCTCTTATTTTAAATTTGAAACAATGATGGAATTTTTATGGTTATTAAAAATTTTAATTAAAATGTTATGTTGTTGTCCAAACATCGAATTGGTAATATCGCGAAATTACAAGTTAGTAAGTAAAATAACTTTTTAATTAAATAAGTAACTACTTTTTAGTTAAAGTAAATAACTTTTGATCTTGTTGTGAGGTTCCAAGTTAATTGTATATCTAATTACACTATTGTAAGGTTAATTAAAAAAAGGTATATAGGTAGGTACTATTGTATGGTGCCAACCCAATCGATTGTCTACGAAGAGTACTAAGACCGCCATCATTCCGCCTGCCTGGGTTGCTGGTAAGATACAAAATATAAGAAATACCTAAGTTACTGAAGACGGAGATTGTTAGCCTTACTTATTACAATAAAAGGTAGGATGTTCGGTAGGACATGTGGTGTGTGTACCCTATAAGTGATTGTGTTTACCTAACATGCCTATCTAATATTGTTACTACATTATTATTCGATACAGTAAATTTCACAAACAATCTCTTGACAATAATAACAATGAATTTTCAATATGTTTCAATTTAGCAGTGTAAGACGGTAGTGATAACCACTTGCTATGCTGTTCTAGACATATTTATATAAAATATTTACCACCTAGTAGTCCATCTGTAACAATCCATATAGTTTATTGTTTTTTTATTATTATAAAACTTAATTTATTATAATCACAAAAAGCAATAAATCATAACTAACGAGTACGACACGGGTACAATAACTGCGCTCATGTTTAGCGAACTTCAATTATCTTTTGTATTTCTAATGAAATAATAAGTTTTATATATTTAATTCAATATTAAGTAAAAATTTATAAATATTTTTTAGAATGGAATAGAGACATGAGAAAAGGTGACCTGGTAATTTTATCTGCTACTGCCACTGCTACCAGTGCCTTATATGACAATAAAATATTGAAACATCAGGTTCTGATATATTTGTAGGATAGTCAACTTTATGAAGTAGGACTCTGAGCTCATAACGAGCAGGTGGTGGTTGGTACACGACGCTGCACCGTACCAAATACCGGTGTAGTAAGATAATATGTGGAAAATTGAAAAATTTGATTGGTCCCGCAAGTGAACGTTTACTTCACTTTAAGTGCAGTGTTATTGTAACCCGATACAATCGCCATTAAGCTTTTAAATGTTCTGTAGATTAGGAAAATGTAAATTAAGATTACATTCTATAAGGATCTCTCACTAAGGTAGTTCGAATATTTTAGGTTGTATAGTAACTAGAGTGTGTAACAGTACCAACACGTTCTAGGTTATCGTAATATACATAGGTCATATAATGTTTTACCAAGCGTATTTCACAATAATTGCGTTCGGTTAAGTGCTATCAGCGAGTTAAGGTTCTATCTTAACTGGAAATGCTTATCACAGTTCAATTAATGAATGACATTTTTGTGCTAGTCATGACTTGTTTCATCTAGCCCACGTCTGGGTGTTTTTTAAGATCAAACCTACATTAGAAATATACAATTATTGTTTTAAACGTGAACTAAAATACACTTTAAAAATCTTAAACTAACTGGTGTTCTAGGCTAAAGCACATCCAACACACGTGTCTAGGAATTCAAAAAGTCTTCAAATCATAATATAATTGTATATAAATAAGGCATTAAGTAGGTATAGTTTAAAACGATATAGTCAGGAAAATATGATTTCTTATGGAGAAGTTGAATTTGTTAAAACCACGGTCAGATTTTTCACTCCAAATATAGTGCCACGTCGCTTTTTAAAACATCTTAGAGTTACTTACAGTAATACAAACATTATTTGGCCCCTTAGTCAGTACAGTACACAGTCGAAAAAAACAATATTGTTATAAGGGATTTATTCGTAAACCATCAAAGCTGGTTTATCTTTTTTCAACCCTGTATTCTACTCTCAATACTTGTATGTTATTGATACACATTTCTTTAAAATATATCTCCAGTTCTACAGTATGTTCCTGATTTGTTAGTAAGTACCTAGATAGGTACTTATGCCTTGACTATTATTGAAATGTGCGGTACAATTTTGCTTATTTAAATGTTTAACATTTTCTCAGTGGTGATGTATACTTATTATTTTTGTTAATTTAATTATTTTATTTGCTGTTAGTTTAATTTTATAAAATGGAGATCCTTTCGTACATAGTCAAAATTAGTTTTCATTTCAACGTAAGCTGCAATTTTCGATGAATTAATAAGTGTGTTTTATAAATTCCATAATCGTTTCACTTTACAAATACCGTTGGGATATATATAAAAACATGTATAATAGATAATATATACATATATAATTATCTACTAGGTAGGTATTAGTTGATTTTAAGGCATTAAGGTATGTGTCCGATCGTGTGAGATTTATATTATTCTACTAAATGTATTTTACCGTATCAGCTACTTATATTTATTTATTAATAGTATTTATTGCTTTAATTTCCTTCATTGTCAGGGTACTTGTATATTTCTAATGTAGGGTTTAAACTTTAACATCTACTTGCTTCTGATCGCCATGTAACGACAGTACAATTAGAAAGAACTTTGACAGATGCTCGATACATTATTTATTTTAAGACAATCAAAACGAACACAGAAAGTAAGCCTTCCTACACTGTATACAACACAAGTGTCGTAGAAGCAAGTTGATTTTAACGTCCTCTCTTAATAAACATTAACCCCATTAGGCCAAGTCCACGATATTAATCCGTGGAAAATATACTTAGTGTCCTTAAAGATTCTCGTAAAACTAAGAGAAAAATGGCATAGGTACCTACTTAAAATAGTAACTATTAAATTAAAAGTTTGAAACTTATAGATGAATCAAATCACTTATGCAGATTAACCTATATCATAAATATAAATAATGTACCTATTTACATTTTAATGAAAACATTACAATTTAGCTGAGCTTATATCTAATTGTGTTCTGATTTCTTTAAAAGCGTCAGGACTTCATTCTTTAAGCGCAACTATCAATAGATAAATCCTATGTTAAAATTTAATTTAATAAGGTATCAAGTCCACTTTGGAGTCTTTAATTTTATTTAACTTTTCAAAGAGTGGAATCAGTGACTTAGATTAATACTATCTATTTATATCGTTGTTCAGTTCATTGGAGTCACTATACCTTAGACTCATCCGTTATTTTAGCCCGTTTGTTTCTACACTTTCTCACGATCAGATGGTTCGTCCGAGTGAAGGAGTATTGACACAATGCAGCTAATGAGTTTAGTAAAGAAGATAGTTCACAGCTAAGCTGCTATCGGATAGATGATATTGTAGTAAGGTTACGAACAAATTATGTATTTACAAACCGACTTATTACGTTAGTCTGTCCACGACGTTTCACAACGTCTGTAGGGCCAGCTAGCGTATTTAGAAATATGTAAGAACAAATTGCGATATCGAGACGAGATAATAGTTATAGTGTATTGCAAGTAATATAAAAGCTCGTTTTTTCTAAATGGGACGTAACATTGAGTCGGTTTAGATGTCAGGCCTAAGAAGATGTAAGTCGACGGCGACGTCCCTCCTCTGGTTGCGCATGATGCGCGGGGGCACGCCGGGCTGCGCCGCGTCTCCTAGCAGCGCGGCGTCCTCGGCCAGCGAGTCGCCGGACCCATACCCGCGCTCGTCGCCCCCCTCCCCCCACGACGGAGAGCCCGAACTGCCGGACCGGGTGCCGCCCGCTTCCGTTTCCACCTCTACTGAACAGCTGGCGCAAACCTCTGAAATGTATATTTTTGTTAACATGTTCCATTACACTCGCTCCAAAATATATACACCCTAAAGGTAGGTATTTCCAAAGATATACTGATATGTTTGTTAAATTAAAAGTGTCAATTAGAACATTATTTTCGATAAAGCTGTTGCGGCCGGACGCCTGTATCAAGACTTGTATATCAAGAGTTATTTAATTAAAATGACCTGCTAAATTGATTGCTATTTAGATTTTTGGTAAATTCTTAGACTTTAGTTAGAGCTAGTTGGATTTTATATTATTTTAAACTACTACAAAATCCTATATTAATAAAAATATACTGAGTAACTTTGCATAAATAAGTTTCCATTAGTTCGACTAGACAAAATGCGTAATAACTAAAAACGTAATTTTACTGCGACCTTTGGGCAATCAGAGATAAAATAAGCAGTCAAATTCTATTATTATGTTATTTTTAGCCAGATACACCATTTTGCCATCAGTTTTATATGATAATAAAGTAGGTAGATAATATAACTTTAGTTTAAGTAGAAGTTTATTATCGTTGTGATACAAAGGCATGTTATAGATAGCTAATAATGGTCTAACTGAGTTACAATGAGTACATAAGACCCTCTTTCTGTCCAGCTTAACTATTCTTAGTGATTTCAGTTTTTAAAATTATGTAATAACATCATTTTGACAAGTGAATACCTACTTGTTTGGGTTATACTTACCTACAGTTAATCATATTTTTGTGTTGTGCCAGTTTTTATTACAAGTAATGAAGTATACGAACAACAATTAACTACCTAAATTGTAAAAGTCTAAACAGAAACATGCTGAAACTGATAGAACGGTTGGTACCAACGAGTACGGCAGGTGACATCGCTACATACATACGAGTACATCCATCACAACATACAATGTTTAGCGGTTCACTTCCACATTTATCTGTAAAGTCATTAGCTGAAAGTAGGTACGTACAAACATCTCTGTTAAATAGTATTTTAATTTAAACACATTATTAACTATTAGTAACAAGATAATGAATAAATAATTAAAAAAGGAACTGAGACAT
>DWOZ01000352.1:0-10119 GCA_018251395.1 Choranthus vitellius
GTTAAAAAGTATCCCATCACTATCTCCACGATACTAAGACATATTTTTACAATTCAGTGTAGCGGTTACAGTTTCAGTGCTAAATTTATCCTATTAATGCGCGGGAACAATTCTGTTTCCTGGGATCAAATATAGTCTATGTTACGATTGGAGCAAAAGGTTTCGAATAAAATATAACAATTTTTCCATTTCAATTCTTAAGCCGAAAACATTTATTTGATCTGTGAATTATTTTTTTCTAAACCGTCAAAAACTACATTTTGTCTTTCGCCTCAAAACGTACAAGAATTGCCTTCTTAGCCTCGTTTGTCGCCGGAAAAATTCTTTCGCATTGCTTCATTATTCGGGAAACTGTAATATAATAGAGGTATAAGTAGGTTATTTCCGGGATCGCATAAAATATTATGGTATATATATTTCTGACATTTAATGATGTTAATTTTAGCTTACATATGAAAAGATTCATTACAACCATTAAACGATTAAATTGGGCAAACATAAACGGAACATTATAAGAATAATTATAATAAGAACATTATAAGAAGTTTACTGATATAATAATTAGCGGTCACCCATCGTCCTACCAACCGTGCACGCTGTTGCTTAACTTTTTCAATTTCGTTTCCAACCGAAACAAGCCTCCGAGCTATGAAATAAATAAACTAAACGATTAGGTAATAGTTTAGGAAAGTTAGGTTAAAAAAGTTACGTAGTTTAGGAAAATAAATTTTCCAATTACTCGGTCCTCCTTATTACATCCATGACGCTAGAGGCTATTCTCGTCTCTGTCTACGGGTAAATATTTACCTGATCTGCCAGCATGCCAGCTGCCACTGGAGGTGAATTGTAATTGCTAAATTCAGTACCTACTTAGTCTTGCGAGTACGAGTACGTGTAAATACGCGATCCAAAGACTGCCGCCACGATTACTTAGGAGTACGCGTCTTTACCCATAATCAAATCTAAAATTCAGTATTCCTTGTACTTACTGTGGTACAGGGTATGTATCACGATTTGTATAAATAACAAACAGTCCCGCACTTAATCTAACACCTTAAAAGCCTTAAATGGTACCGTACTGTTTATTTTTGTTCCAGAGGCCATGACAAGTGTGTGAGATACCGACGATTACGACGCGTTCATTGATAGTTTACGCACTCGCGCATAGGCGTTCCGTCGCTAGGTAGGTACTTCTTTAGATTCCAACTTATTGAGACTTCATACCATAGATTACTTCATGCTTATAAATTCAATATGCGTTCATTGGCTTACTATAACTAAAATCTAGGCGCTGATACATCAACCTGTCAGTGTCATCAAAAGAACACGTGACAATTTAACCTGGCAATTTTAAGTTTAAAACATTGGTTATAATATATATTTTACTGAGTCCGAATGATACACAGGAATGAAATTGTATGATTTTTGAAAATGAATAAAACAGGGGCAACACGTTATCAAAAGTTCTTAAAAGCTGAAAGAGCGAAAACAAAATTAAAAAGCAAAAAGGAACTACCTAAAGGTACTAATGTAACGAAAACTAACTTTAAAGTGAAGAAAATCGTTATAAAAGAACAACTAAAAAAACACAGTGAAACGGACCTAGTGTCTACAAGAAAATTAAATGCGAAAGAATTATTATCACGCCTTAACCATTTTAATACCAAGTCTCGTACTGACGCTCTTGAAGGTTTAAAAGAACTTATAAGCACCTACCAAGATGTACTGGAGCAAAATCTAGGGCAAATCATCCTTGGAGTAACTCCGTTGATTTTGAATGTGGAGAAAGTGGTATGTCAATGTTCATATTCTATATTCATGATTCTGTTTTAATGTTTAGTTTAAAATTATGTTATTTTCAGGTAAGGCGTGATACAATTAAGGTTCTACACTTGATATTAAAGAATGTTGAACTCAAAAATTTGGATCCATTCTTTGACATCATGTCAACCTACCTTAGAAGTGCAATGACTCATATTGACAATCGTATTCAAGAGGACTCGCTGCATTTCCTAGATATTCTTCTGGTATGCACCCCTGAGATGATTGCAGACAATTTTCATAAGTTAGTGCCCAACTTTTTAGATATGATATCGAAGTTGAGGGTGGATGCTAAACCAGGTAGAGCACTGACAGTAAATTTGAGCAGCCAAATAACCAGTGTAAAGTGGAGAATAAAAGTAATTCAGAGGTTACAACACTTTTTGCATAAATATATAGAATATAATCAGATTGGTAATGAAAATAGTCTGAATTTAATTGCAGAAAAATCTTTTGACCACCTTAAATCAAACTATTACTCATTATTCAATGCCCATAATATAGCAGTATGTAATATATTGAATGCATCTAATGCTATAAGAAGTTTACCAAATGCTGATGAAGGAGAAAAATTTCAAGGTTACGTAGACACTCTGATGCCATTGCTGTTTGAATCTTGGCTTGAGGTATGTCCTAATTCAAACAAAGTTAACAGTATAGAAACTGTTATTAGTGAAGATGCAGCAATTCTGCTTAGACATGTACTTCATGTTATAACATTACTGTATAAGCTTACAAAGCATTTTGATGCTTTAAACATTAGCGGTAATATGGAAACATTATTTCTTCAGAAATACAAAGCTCTGCTCTGCCAACACTTCTTGAAACAATTCCCATATGCTACAAATGTCAGACTGAAGCAAGGAAACAGCAATGAAACTTCATTTGAAAGTGTAATTAGTGATCCTAAGTTGATATTAGAAAATTTGGAATTGTGCCACTTATTCATACAATTCCATCCTGACATAAATGTTTTAAAGCAAGCTGGAGATATCAATGCAGTTCTTACGTATATTGAAAAAACCTTTAGTGAAACACGTAATGACATAATTTGCAATAGTATT
Source organism: Choranthus vitellius (assembly GCA_018251395.1). NCBI lineage: Eukaryota > Metazoa > Arthropoda > Insecta > Lepidoptera > Hesperiidae > Choranthus > Choranthus vitellius. The sequence continues at coordinate 2,886 of DWOZ01000352.1, forward strand.
TTAAACATATTGTATACATTATTCTGCAATGAAAACACAGGGTGGACTAAGTCATTTATTGTCATGGAGAAGCTGTTTACAAAGATAATTCAAAGTTATTTTAATTATAATATTCCTGACAACTTTAAACAAAAAATATTTTCCTTGTTATGTCAAATAGCTCTAAATGAGAACTTAGTTCATTTTCACAGCAGTGATGTTTACAGTAAATGGTTAGAACACCTACCTGATATTCTCTTAGGTCAAAGTGTTACTAGACAAACAGTAACTATTATTCATAAGCTTGCAAGAACCAATAACAGTTTGTTTAATGCTGTTATTGGACATAAGTTCATTAGCATTATAAAAAATTTACCTAAAATTCAAATTTCTGATTCTGTAGAAGAGATTGACAGTTACCATAGATTATTTTCTTTGCTTTATTGGATCAAATCTTTTGATAGAGCTTCCCTTGATTTACTAGAAATTCAGCTAATTAATAATGAGTATCATGATTATACTCAATATATTTTTGAAGTATTAAAATTAAGAAGTGGTGATTTATTGTAGTTAGTTTGGAGAAATAAAAGATTTCAAAATATTATATTTTTTTATTTTCAGTAATTTAAAACAACTGCATGTGGCTTTAAATATGCATAACGTCGAATTATCGCGATGATGACGCATTCTTTTACTGATTTACAATACGCAAGCATTTCTCATGCTTTATGTCACAATGCAAGTGCTACCAAGGCAACTTACAAACATCACGCAATAAAAACGTATAAGTTACAACACTAGAATTGTTTATGTAGACAGAAATTTTTTTGAGACAAATATAACTGGAATAAAATGCAGTAACTTGTTTATTAGGACAGAACAAAACCGGTTACACACCATCCACATATAAAATCAATTGATTTAATACATACACTATCTCAATTGTTATAATGTTAACAACCACATCACTTATAGTCATTTTCATTCATACATTTATAAAATAATTAAAGGAACATATTAATATAGTTCAGCCAAGACATACAAAATTATCTAACTATAGATAATGTCACAATAATTAAAATTTACCTACAGATCAAAACAATACTGGTATCATATTGGAGTACATGTTTCGCCTTTGCTCGCCTACACCAAAAATGTAGGAGTTCAGAGATGGAAGCCTCAATATAGGTACATAAGATCTTGATAGTCAATATTATAGACTAGCTTTTCTATTATAACATCTATTCAATACGACTAATTACAAAATATCTTTTGACTACATTTTTGAGTCATCAAGAATCAAATTTGGCAAACTTTGGCTCAAATCATGATTTTTCAATTCAGTTGGGCCTATGTAACCAAACTCTCAGAACATAACTGAGGAATATTCTTACCCAATCACTTTGGTATAAATATTGAAATATATCAAGTTATGTTAAGGATATCCCACGTGGCAGGAAGGGACTAATCGAGTATACTATGGGTATATTTATTAATATGGTTATCGCAATTCCAATCTCAATAAATAATTTACCAAGTGTCTTACGCTTTATCAGAGAAGTTGTTCGGTAATTAATGTGTACATCTTTTCCATAATAATTAACCACATACATAAATAACGCTTTGTGAAATCGCTTTATGTTTTGTAACTTTAATTTTAAAGAATAATACTAAATGCACTATATAATATACTGCCTCGTTAAAAATAATTATTGAGAATTATGTTCTCATAAATATAATTCATAAAATGATACTTGTGCATTTAATGCTTATTATTATGGTAACTTTATTTCAATTCAATTTCAAACTGCACCTATAAAAAAATTATGGCATTGAATTTTTATAACTGTATCTAGTGTGTTAGTGCAAGCAAGTGTTTGATTCAATACTAAATCCAGAAATTAATTGAAAGTAATTTTCTTTATAGGTTTGGTTTAAAGTGAGCCTGTGATGTATGTAATCACGCTAGCAATTTAAAGAAAAACTTGTGTATGATATACACGATAACGTACATACATCTATTTTAGTATTCATTTCACTATTGAGTTTTCCTTTTATTAGATTTTTTTGCGCGAGGTATTGTAGCAGAGGCCGACAGCATTGCCTGAAAATAAAACAAATGAATTGAAATAATATAAAAAAGCTTAAGCAGTAATGAATCTATTTTGAAATATATATTTTACTGGTGGTTAGGAGTTAGAAGAAAATAAATACTTTTAATTTAATAAAGATCACTCCAACTCAACTCTTCTAAATGGCTTAAAACACTGAAATTAGTATGTTCAAACTAGATATTTTTAATTGTAGTAATCTTCTAAAGATATATATATTATAGGTTAAGCATATTTAAGCTACATTCTCTATCTCTTATACAAAATAAATTCAAATTAACAGTTATCGGTGATAAATAACATACGTACGTAATGTTATTATTTTCATGCAAAACAACACACAAAATTCTAAAATTAACATACTGTTTTTGCTTCTGTGCTCCTAATGAGAATTAGAGAAGGATATTTTGGGGGGTCATTTTAAACATCTGTGCTCTTAGACGTCGTCGGTATCTCCTCATGAGATACAGATAGTTTATATTCTGGATGGCTTTCTAATTTAGCTTCAATAACTTTCTGAAGGGCATCACTCTTACTGATAACATCTTGCGCTTGGGCAGCAAGAACTACGTCATCAAAATCATCTGCATTTTTAAAGCTCATCTGGTCGTCAGATTTTTCTGGAGGTTTAAACTCACCAGGAACATCGAACTTAAAATCGAGATTAATAGAGTCATCGTCAGGAAGACTAGATGTTATGCTTTTGTCCTCTGAAGTACTAGGTCCATCATCAACTTTAGGTTTGTCATCTCTGTTCCAAAAAGCTAATTTACTCGGCAGTTGTAATAGTTTTCCTAGTCCACTACCGTTATTGTTTTTATTTTTAATTTTCTGTAATCCCTTTTCTTGCATTGTCGAAGCGCTATTCAATTCTTTGGGAACTTGATCATCATTACTTTCCTTGGGTATTTTTCTGTTCAGATCCTCTAAACTTTCTGGATAAATTATCTTTGATAACTCTTTTTCCAATAGATCAGGTTTAAAGTTCGCCAAATCTTTTTCAGTTGTTGACGGTGGCAATGGCGCTTTATTTTTCCCGTATTTTCCTTTAGCTACTTTTTTATTCATTTTCGGGGAATTCTCAGGTGTGCCAAATGAGGCCTCATCGTCGCTTTCTGCTGAATAATTATCATTTCCTAATGTATCTAAACTAGATACTTCATCGTCTTTATTTTTATTTGTATCCATTACATTATTATATTCTCTGTCAGGAGTTCCATACAGCTCAGGGATTGAATTTTTTCTTTCATTGCTTACGGCTTCTTCGTAATTTTCAGCTTTTTGCATAGGAATGTTTATTATGTCTTTATTCTTTACATCGATTTCAGTTCTAAAAGTCAGTGTTTCAGAAAGCCCTTCAGTAATTATGCCGAGGTTATCCTTAGTTATTTCAGCTGAATCTACTTTTTGGTCCCGACTATCTACGAGATCAGATTCATCACTTAATGGATAATTACCTAACACTTGAATAATTTTGACTTGATCTCCTACATATTGATATATAAATGGAGGCACAGTATGAGACAGCAATAGGGGAGATCGTAAGTTTACGAGGGAAGGCATATTCGTATAATCATCGACGAAATTATCGTCGTCGTGTAGTTCCTCGATAGTCACTCCGATATCCTTTAAATAAAAAGCACTAAGTCTAAATCAAAATAATATAAAATAAAATTATACAAACTAATAAATGCAAAACAGACTTAAGAATAAAATATACATGTGGTATATCGGTCAAGTGCAGAAACTATGCAATGAATGTGTCATGCATGACTAATGATATTAACTAAACTCAAAATTATTTCTAACATTTTTTATCAATATTTGTTAAACGTTTCTATACATCTTATTGGGTCCTACGTATGCTTACCTACTATATAGTTTTTGTTATAAAATAACTATAGAAATTTCAACTGTGTGTCCCTAGGTTTATAAATTATAGTATATCATGTAGGTAAATAAGGGACAAATAATGGATAGTTTAAATAACTTTAGGAGTTTCCAACTTTTCATGGCAGTACTAAATGTCACCAAAATGTAACATTTTCCGAATTGGTTACTAAACTTAGTGATTGTGACTGACCATCCAATATGACCATCTACAAAAAAGCACCTTGCCTACCCTGCCATATTATTATCTCCCTCTACTATCATTATCCAACAACATATATATTGTCATTCCTACCCAATACGCAAAAGTGTATCAATTACAATCGTTAATCTGTTAACTTCAATAACATTGGTTAGTGCTAAAAGGTCCTTACATAAATGCTTAATTATTGATATACGAATTAAGGTTCTAAGTAAATGTAGTAATAATTTTAACTTGGTAAACTGAAGAGGAATTATTTTAATACAAATTCACAACTCTTAAATATTGTTATTTCAATATACTCACGGACACGCTATTATAATTACTTTGAAGTGACAAATTAAACTTATGCAAATTATCAAAACATAAGTTCTAAATTGTGATCTGTTCATTTCTCACAAACAGAATTTAAATATGGCTAGAAGAAATCCGTCAATCAGAATTTAAATATGGCTAGAAGAAATCCGTCGTCCGTAAGATTTGTGTCCTGGAGTATATTTTCATACCTACATTATAATTGTAATTTAAGTAACACAAGAATTTTGCGTGCATTGACAACTTGGAAGTGAAATAATATATTTATTATACTTATATTCTATATAAGTATGTATTTAAAAATATAATGTGTATGTTTATCAGTTGTCTGATCACTATAATACAACCTAACGCTTAGGGCGTGAGTTACTTGTTTAAATTTATATTGATTTATTGAAGGATATATTCATATTGTTTACGGTCAAAATACCTATCTATACCATACACACCTAATACATCTAACATGGCTCTCTAGCAGTGTGAAATGCGAAGCTACATCATTTTTATGACTTAAAAGTACCTAAATATCGTCGTTACCGCCATACATCTTGTCTCTGTCATATTACATAAAATTAAGTTTTCTACACTTCTCAAGGTAATATTTATGTCAAGTTTGAAACATCAACTGAGTTTAATTTCTTTTTTCATTGATGAAAAGTTTTAGAACATTATATTTCGACGAGCTTTTACTAATATATCAGAATCGTTTTAATCATCGACGAACTCAAAAGATACAGAGCTAAAGTTCACTGGAACTTATATATTTTAAAGAGATAATCAAAGAAGATGTCATGCCAGTGTCTAATTAATGTAATTAAAAAACGAATTCTTGGCCCCAATTGAAACTTTCTGCATTCTTAACGATCTAAAGACAGACAAACAAAAATATTTCTTCTAATAACAAAAATAATGTATCATATATCATAAAAATAAAGTTTCCGTTTTATTAACTTTCATACGGCCATCTTCTTTGATATTTAACACAAAAATTACAAACAAAAATTTATTTATAGACCAGATCAATGTAGCAGTCTTATTGGCAGTATTTTTAAATTCATTCCGTTATTTAATATATGATTAGAGTATGTAATAACAATACCAAAATTAAATAGTTATTATAACAAATTCAAATTTAAATTCCCATTTAAATAGAATCTTTGAATTACATACATATTTTTGGGTTTGTGTACCTTTTTTGAATATATGTAATATTATGCTTTAGTGCCCTGTAGAGCACATAGCAAACATTTAGACATCTTACAAGGACTATACGAGTGGTGATATGTTAGTGTACTACCATAATGTATGTACTATGAGTGTGCCATAAAATATAAGTTACAAATCAGCAAGTTCAAGTAAGCAGTCAATTAAATATATATATATACATTTAACGTCGTAGTCGTTCCTGTGGTCTATGCGGAGTTTCGACCAATTGCAACATATTTTAATAAAAGCGTTCCATATTTATTTAGTTTATTAATTAATATTTTTAGATATCGGCTGAAACAAAATGTGAATAATTTTTAATCTTTTATACGTAGTTATTATTACCCAACGCCACCTAATTTTACCTACATGGAACCAACTAAAATCTTCCTTATCGACGAAAACTCAATAATAGATGGCAACACTAATAGTCTACTCTAGGCAAATTCTGTTAGATATCAGCGCCATGTAGATTTAATACAGGATTTTTAACGTTTTCCTATGTACGATTTTTGTTCGATTTTCCTCTAATATATTTCGTCCATGAAAACTTACTTAGGCCTTATAAACGGCGTCTTAGACCATTTCTAGACACAATTTAAGACAAATTACAAATAATAATTATAACAAGCAATCTTTTTTTAAATACATAAAAAATCTGCCGCCATGTAACTTATATTCCACAGGTGCACAAATGCCAAGACGTCATGGATGAATGCGGATGTGTAAAGCGACCACTGTAACAGATGTCATGGATGTCGTGTATGTACGACATCTGTAACAGATGTCGTGAATGATCTTGTATGTTTAATGCTACCATTGTTATAAACGTCACAGATGGTCGCGATGGTTGCGATGTGTAAAGCTACCACTGTTACCAGACCTCGGCTGCCTGCGGCCGCTTGATGGTAGTGACCGTCGTTCGGGAGGAGCGCACGCGCGTCCGCGACGCCGCGCCCACTGAGCCCGTGCGCGTTAATGATGCAGAGTTGTCCGCGCTCGAGTAGCCTGAGCTTATGTCCTCCGTTGATTTTATATGGCTGAAATTAATAATGTGAGTTATTTTAACTGTCCCAAAGCTGGGAACTGATCTCATCTAACAAAGTAGGGATACAGGCCGTAAACCAGTATATTTTTTTTAAGCAACTAAGGCTTATAGAAAGAATACATACAATATAAATTACAAGTAAAATTCTAAAATACTATACTAAAATAGTAGGTTAACCACGTGCGGATAGCTAAACTTCACACACCTCTGAGAACTTTTTATCAAATCAAATCCATTTATTTGTCATAAGTATGGGGCTTTCGTAGACCTGAGATCCTTAGCGGAGGCTTAACAGCTCTCATATTATCTAAAGAACAAAAACGATTCCCAACGGTTTGGCGTGCTCCCCAAAGTACGGGAGTTCGCACTCAATCCTCGTAAACTTGCCACATCGCACGCTCACTGCTCGACTGCAGCAATTAACAAAGTCGGAAGTGAAAAAGTATCTTTTTTCAGTACGGCCAAATGAAGTTTTTAAGAAGA
>DWOZ01000353.1:0-10118 GCA_018251395.1 Choranthus vitellius
CTTGTATTGGTTTTCAAAGCGCATACAATATTAATGAAAATAACCAACGGGCCTTAGTAATTTTGTAATTTAAATTGCTTAAATAACTTAATTATATATTACACTGGTCTACAATTAAACAATTAACAGTTAACAAACCAAATCGCTAAATAAAATCTCACCGTTAAAACCTACAAATTAACAAATAATTTGTGCGTTACATTGACAACTGAAAATTTAAAACTATATTCATACTACGAAGTATATTATAGAAATTAGGATAGGATAATTAAGATAGGATTAGGATAAAAACAAATATAAACGCTGAACCATACTTTACCTTCAAAATAACAAGGAGAAAAAACAATGAATTAAAATGGAGATAATTACATACATAAACATTAATTATAACATTGAATAACATGAATAATAGCCGGTACAAGTGAGCACATTCATTGGTCGGATTCACGACACTCGTGCCGCCGCCTCACGTGATTAATTCGCTAGGTGATCTTCGAGTACGTGCGTATCGTTGTAGGGTACGCGCCAGTATTTGTCATCTGTCAATCTTTGTTTATCTGTACTCTTCCTATAATAGATTATTGAGTGCACTAGTAAGTAATAATTTGCAAATCTGTGTTAACAATTCTGACATGAATGCTCTTCATCATGATATAGGTATACACTGAAAGAGTATAGCAGTTCAGTGTTGGAATGAATAAACACAAAAACTACTGGACCGAAAATTCTTACGCCAATATATACAAAGGAATCTTAAAAAAACACATATTTATTATATAGACAACTATTTTTTTCCTGGTAACACAAACGAATTCCTATGAAATATAAACCAATTAACCTACTATTGAAAACCAATACAATTTATTCCAAAATTTACATTATTAATATAAACGATAATGATAAAACACCCACTTCACCAAATGTCTCTGTTACACATATTTACGAATAGAAATAGATATAATTAATACATATTAAGTTAAGTATAACAGTACATTAATGTCTACATTGAATGTATTAATAAAAAACCTTTTCCATCATATTATAAAAAGGTATTAAAAAAATCCGTAAGATATTTAGATTTTCTCCAACATTATCTTTTTTTTTGCCTTCATTTTGCATTAATTTAGGCCAAAACGTTTTGATTTTGGATATGCTTTAGATTTCTTCATATAGATAGATAGGTATGTTTTTTTGTTGTGAGCTATTATATAAAGAAACAAAACAATATCGCAACCTTATAAGATCAAATCAATAAAACTCGCTTCCAAATCAGATAAGTCGTTTTTGAGATCAGCGGAAACAACGCACAAACAAACATTCTAATACCACGTAATGTTTTATAGATAAACATTCCTTCTCATTTTTGAACAGATTTAAATAGAAAAAAAAATCAAAACCGTTTTGTGTAACAATGTGAAATATCCTTTTAAAAAAATAAAAAACAAAAATGACCAATGATGGTTTTAAACCCTTTCTATATACTATCTATAAACCTAGACAAAATCTAAGATAAGAATACAAGGTTCCATACTAATACATTAAAATACATAATAATGATAAATATCATATCAATTTGAATCACTCAATTCCGTAACTAGTAAATGTAACAGTACTCAATTACAAAATTATGTTAGGTTATAAATAAAGAGTACAATATTAAGTTAAGAATATTTAAAAGTCACAAACGCGCATAAAGATACCTCGGATGTTCCTTATTTATCAGTTAAAACATTTAATAATAATATAACATCAAAGGGGGCAAGATTTCAATGAGTGTTACATACATTCATGTTAATAAAACTAACACGAGTATTGTATAGAGAACGGCAGATTTATTAACGAAATTGAACATACAACGCCGCATATCAGCATTCTGTACGAGGCCAGCACAAAAAGGTTTTAAGTCAGGTATACCGTATACGCGAGAAATACAATTCTCAGAAGTGATTAATTTAAATAACCCAGTACTGTAATAAAGTTATTATACAATACAAACTATTTCCTTTTAAAGAATAAGCCTACGGAACACAAATTTACGAAAAGCTTAGCTTAGGTTTGTCCTTTTATCCGCGAGCAAACAGAACCCTACGAAACTGGGTTCCGTCGACATCTGTGTCATAGTCATTAATCTTTAACATCACTTGTGTTGGCAGAAAACTCCACGAATTTATATATAGCACGTTTTTATGCTAGATTATCTGGATTTGAGTATAATATATTCAATGAAAACATTAATTATTGACAACTTGTATAATTTATTTTGATAAATACTTTGTAACAACACTATAATTAATAACATTTCAAATCAAAGCATTTTCCCATTTTGTACTAGCCTGGTAACGAATAGACGCGCACAATACCATCCACTTGTCTTGAGTTTTAGTTAAAAACAGTACATCGACTTTGTAATTATAATTTATAATAATTCAATACTTATAACACACCATGAAGCATATTTCGAAATTAGGATAAGCTCTATGATGATAAGTTTTTATATTTAACTAATTTTGTTACAGAATAAGTGTTTGCATATATTTTTGTCCGTTAGGCAGTAAAATAAAATACTATTTAAATAGTTATATCGAACTGGTATAAATATTAACAAAAAAACAGAATATTCCATATGTTTGTTCACAAGATGTTCGTATTTTCCTGATATTGATTGCATAGTGATAATTGTATTGTATTTTATGTTATGTAGAAGGTAATTAGGATTTCTTAATAAAAATTGCACTTTTTAAAATTTATATTCAATGCTTTTTTATGCAATTAGCTTGAAAAAATTAAGAGTCAATAGCTTGGTTGAGTAATTATCTTTTTTTGATTTAAATATGCCCCAAAATACAAAAAGGTAGTTCGTTAAAATTTATTGAACAAAGGAACAGAATCAACATTTAACACAATATTTTGTTACACTTTCTTTCTAAAAAGGTATCTGTTATAGGTCGAAAATGAAAAAAAAACATTATATCAGTTGAATTCAGTGTTTGGTGCCCACATTAAAAAAAAAAAAGTACCCTAGTAAGTATCTAAAAAAAATACTTTAAACATAGTATTAAATGCAATACAGTCAATTGAATTCGAAAAACGAACAAAAAATGTCAATGTTATATCATAATTATAACAACTTTATGTTTATCAAGTCAACTAGACTTAAGACAATATTGTTACACCTATAACGCAACAAAATGTATTATTGTATACATGTATACATTTTATACATAATAACAATATCAATAAATTTTGTTTTGTAATACTATTTAGCAGGAAGGTACAGTAAACATTGACACAGATTCTTAACTTTAAGATTTTGTGATATTTGAACAGACCTCTATGTACAATTTTATGTAACTATATAACCAATCTAACATTTTGGACAAATTTTAGGCTACAAGAGACATAAAGGAATATTTAACTATTAACATTGACGAGGCGAATCGGCGGCGGCTCAGTCGTATCTACTCAAAGACAACATATCCTACTAGACTCACATCATCAGACTCTGTTTTTCTCATAGGTACAAATTTTGTTAACAATTGTTGTGTGAAACGAACACTTTAAAACATGAATTTAATGTTTTTTTTTCGTTATTTTTACAAAATTTGCGTATCGTGACATTGAAATGTTACAGCCCACGTCTAATGTGGTCATTTTGTACCAAAACTATGGTATTGTCATTCATTGGTATGTTTACTAGTTTGGTACGATGAGAAAAAAAGGTTATAAGGTATCAAGGAATTCATTAAAAATATATAAAATTAAAAATAAATATTGGGAAGATGCAATGTGATTGATCGGTTCAAAATTGCGTCACATTATAAATCACCGCTATTGGTCGGTACATCGCTGTTGTTTAATACAGTTAATTTGTTTCGAGTCTAGTAGGTTATATAGTCGATGTCTCTACCAAGGCTTTATCGCAACGAGAATATCATCTACAAGTACCCAGAAAGCCTTATCACATCCACAAACATCTCAAACACCAAGTGAAAATCATATTGTGTTTGTTTACTGCCATTTAAGTGAATTTAGTGACGAATGTATAGATGCATATATTGAAATATAATGTACAAAATGCTTCAGTAGGTATATGCAGCAATAAAGACCATGTTCACCCTACAAAGACATTTATATTATGTTCTTTATACATATAATCTAATCGCTATTGTTAAAACCAAAATGAACATCTAAATGACTACAGAAATAATGTCTATGTAAGCAATGTATATCTGTGTAAGTTATGTATGGTTGTTATATTTGACTAGGTAACAGAATAAGTAACAAAAACAAATTATTAAATTTAAAATATAATAATAAACATAATTAAATTTATAGTTATTCTGGGTTATGGATGTTTGTCAGATATTACTCTCGTTGCAAGAATTTTAACAATTAGCAAATTTAGCTCACAGTCCAGTCCAGATCCCAACGCTCGGATACCTTCAGTTGTGCGGCAGCAGCATCTTTCAATGAGAACAAGTGTGTCATTTCCAGTTCTGTCTTTGCCAATGCAATTGCTTTCTCAAACAGCTCTAATGATCGTCGCAGATTGCCCCTGTAATGGAAATGACATTTCTTTTTTATCTAAGTGAAGCAAAAGTGTGGAATGCCACTTATCTTATTACATAACACATAGCAATTATTTTAATTCTTATGATAGATGTACAATGTGTTTTGATAAATCATTAAATATATAGATAAATATATTTTTTTACATGGACATGATAAATTTTTATTCATTGTATACTTTATTTAATGTTTATTAACATAATGTCATTGTATATCAGATGTAATATGTTGCCATAGACAGCATTATCATTTTTCATGAAGCTCTGAAAGAAAAATTGGCAAAGAAATTTCATAACATAATAATGAATATGACAAACAGTTTTAGGTCTAAAATAATTTGTTATCCATCATTATCATGTTACAAGAATGGTGATTTACCTTGAACTGTTATACAAGATTTATTTCATAGAATCTTTGTTATCTAGAATTTGTAGGGAGGAGAAAGATAACTCGTCAGATAAATAATACACATGAGATAGAATACTAGCAGTGACATCACCTCTTCCCTATGTAAATTGCTATATTTTTATATCAGAAATAGTTATAATAATATGGATGTTATATTAATGGTGTATTGTTTAGTCTTATACTTATTCTTAAAAGCAAATCTATTATTGCTCTTTTAGTTTCAAATATTTTTTAACTAACTTTGCACTGCATTGCAGTCCAAGCAGCCCCCGCACTAGAATCCTTGTGTTGTTAGTGGCAAGTAACCATCAAGTAACCATTTTCATGTATCACGGATATACCAGGACCTGGCCAGAATTACACTACCACCACCATACCAATTAGACTGCCTTTGGACACATTCAATACATTCAAAATAAATGAACAATATTTACCTCTGCACTTCTATTGTGCCCAGGGTCTCATAAGCAAAGTCACATTTATCATCCATTTCAATGGCCTTATTGATGAGTTTTACCGCTTTGTCAAAATCTGTGCTCTTTTGTAGTTGTACTAAGCCCTTGTGGACATACAAAGTTGCATTATTTGGATCTACAGCCAATGCGGAATCAAACAGGGCCTCTGCACGTCCCCACTCTTGTTGGTCGGAGAGCACTTGTGCAAATAAGATGTAAGCCTCAGAACACCGAGGGAACCGCTCCAAAGCTCTTTCAAAATCGGCCCTAACTTGTGTGAGAGCTCCAGCATTTTTGTGTAGTTGAGCGTGCCTGTAGTCTGCATAGCACTTTTGAATGTAAGCAATGGAGAAGTCTGGGTTCAGTTCCACAGCCTTAGCAAATTCTGCAGTTGCCTCATCCATTCGTTCAAGCAACAAGTAAACCTGGCCTCTATGGTGATATATATCTGAATTGTTTGGGTCAAGCTTTGCAGCATTTGCAAAATCTTCAAGACAACGTTCCGTGTTTTCCAACTGTGTGTACAGGGAGGCTCTTTTGATCAGAGCATTTACCTTGACCTTAACAGAAGCATCACTCTCGATGACCTTTCCTAGATCTGCCTGTGCCTCATCATGTCTGCCTAAGAGCAAATAGAAAGTTGCACGTAAAAGTAATGCTTCATATTTATACTTTCCATCAGATTTTAGTTCTTCCGTACAAGCATCAACAACTGATTCATAATCTTGTGCATCCAGAGCTTGTTTAGCTTTAGCGAAACCACCAGAAGCATTGGCATCCAATTGTAGTTTGGAAATAGGATCTTCCGAGAAAGCAGAAAAGTATGTCTTGATAAAATGCTTTGATGGCATGACAGGCTGTCTTCTAGCTAACGCCTCCCGAGCGTGCTGTCTCCCGAGCGCTTTCAAGATACGATCAGCGTTAACCAGAGAACTCTGTACTTGGAACCTCTCTAAAATGCAAGCGGATGTAACATCCTCCAAAGCTAGAACTAAATCCCCACTCTTCTCAGCGGCCCGCGAGCGTCTAAGGTAGGCCTTTACGTACTTCTCATTTAATTTTAAAGCAAAAGTACAATCTTCTTTAACCTGATCCCACATCTCGCGCTTTTCATAGCATGCTGACCTATTTTGATAAAAAGTAGCGAGGTCAACGGTGCGGTCCGGCGGACAGGCCTCGATTGCCTCGTTGTACAGGGCGATCGCCTTATCGTACTCCCCAGCATGGAAAGCACGGTTTCCGGCACTCTTCAATTTCATAGCACGATCGATAGCACTCTCAGAGGCTTTCGCATTATTCTCTTCGTTGTCCAATGAAATAGTGGTTTTTGCTTTTAATTCCGCTTCTTTCTTCTTTTCAGGATCTTCAAATCTATTTCTAAGATAAAGGTAACCTAGGCCGATAGCCAATGGTGCACCGAGAAGAATAGCCAGCTGCCATTTCGGAAAAGGTGTACTACCCGTAGAAGCCATCCTCATAGAAATAAATAACTAATAAGGATTCACCATTTATTTTGTGACGACGATATGGAACCCTTTAAAACTTAGAATTTTTAAAAAATTTATGAGGGCTACCTAATTCTATGTAACCTTCTCATTTGACTCTCTTAGTCTATGATTATGACAAATATAACAGATAAGAAAACCATGATGACTAGCATAGACTTCTGCATATCCTCTATATCATTTAAGTCTATGATGCTTAGGTTACATTCGTTCGGATGTTAAACGGTTCAATTTAAGAAAAACTGATTTATGTTAACAACACGGGGTATCCGTACCTATGTCTGCACTTCTAACTGAAAACGGTAGTTCATAATAACATTGTTACTCTGCATTTTTATATCCTGGCTGTGAATTTAACTGACAGTTCATTGACACATGACATTGCCAGTATTGCTGCAAAGTTTGACATACGACCTACCTAGTCTGTGCTGTCAGATTTACTGCTACTGAAATGAATACTTTTAAAAATCATACTGCATTCTTTTTATATTGACTTTAATCTAATTTTTAAAGACTTTCCAATTTGCAACGCCTGTTATTAAAAGATGTTTGCATCAAAATTAATCAAAATAGTAATTACACATTAAAATTTTGTAATGAGGTTAATGTTGTTATTTATATTTAATTATTTAAACTTAATTTACTGTCCTCTCTTCAGGTAAATTTTAGAAATTGCCTCCAATTGAATCAACATGTCGCTTCTGCAACGATAAATATAAACCAACAGCGTTTTAAAAGCGATCTATATGAACCTGATTATCTTATTGTAAGTTTGACTTTTATATTAATTTCTAACTCGAAATCTGCAATTACTGCTGGTATTTTATTAAAATCATTTGTATTGTTTGAATATTTTTCAGTCTATGGAACCGGATGAGCCAGTTTATGATTGTTTAAATCTACAACTAAAAGGATACGACTACACCATACTAGAAGCATGTCAAAAGGAAATTCATAGATATGCTGAAAATATGGGAATACAAGTCGATGAATGGTTTGTATAATAATGAAAAATTATCTGTTGAAAGAGTTATAATAGTGTTTATTTATCTATTTACAGGTCAACAAATTGGTTACAGCACAATTGTGAATAATTTACAATACAATATACATGATTGAAGTTGATTAACATTTTAAATAATAAATTTTCATATTTAGTAAAGTTAATATTCTCAATATGTAATATTGTTGGTTATTGACTTTTTTTGAATATATACCTTACTACTGTTATAAATTCAAAAGTAAGAGTGTCCGTTACCTTTTCATGCCTGAAATACTGAACCAGTTTTATTGATACTTGGTACAGAGGTAGAATAGAATTCAACACAAAATTTGCTACTTTTTTCCAACTTTTGGTTAAAGAGGGAGGGGGGTTTACCATGTGGACATAATAGTGAGATAAAGCTAGTAATTTATATATGTAAAATTATTACCCACATATAAATAATTTTACTGTATAACTGTCATAGTTGGGCAACTCCAGCACAACAGCTGAAAGTTCAAAGATTTAAGCCTGGTGGGACAGCTATTGATGCAGAGTATCATCTCAATGTATATGAAAGGAATGTTCAGGTATTTATGCATAATTAGTACACAATTTTTTAGCAATACTTGGCTAAAAGATAGTTTATATAAAAAAAAAATTTGTTTATTTGTGCTTTGTGAACTCTAGAATGGCCGCAGATAGGACACTGATGTCTTTAGCAATTTTGTTGTGAATTTTTAAACAAGCTTTATTATAATATTTAAAAACACAAGCTTTAATTATAGAACACTAGTCCGAATATAATGCATATAATTTCATATCTGTATTCTTAACTGTTGAGGAGTTCCCTTGTCTGGAGCCAATCCTGAATGTAGGTCCGTCCAACCAGGTCATGCCTTTCAAGAAAACTATGCAAAATTTCAGCACCGTAGTGAGGAAGTAAGACTAATTAAGCTTGCACAATTTGACCCAAAAAATTAATAAACAGATATATTAATATCGTAACATAGTAAAATACAAATATACACTGCGACTGAAATAAAAGCTTCTAAAAATTTTTTAAATCATAAATCAAAGTTTTATACAATTTATATTCATTGAAATACATGCTAAAATCCTTTTTGTTTCAAGGTATCTGATGTGCCAGCGTGGGCGCTAGGTACCCTGTTGCGTGTATCTCGTGCCCTATTACCAGAAGGCTGTACCCTCAATGTTCATGAACACACCATAGCTCACGAGGAGATCCGCTATGTACCTGACAATCAGCTCCTAGAACTTAAGCAACAGCTCGAGGACATGGGTGGAAGCCGAGCAGATAAAAAGAAGAAAAAGTGATTTGTGGTTTGGATATTTAAAAGTGTAGTTTTAGCTATTTTAAGAAGTTAAAAATAAATTTGTTGACATTGTGTATGTTATTCTGGCTGTTACATCCTTCTGAGTTCTTAGGACTTCGGCAACCCGCAGACCTCAGGCTACATGTGGGCCTACGCCACTGCGGTGTGGCCTGCGCGATGATCACCAATGATCATTATATCAAGTCTACCTAGAGTTCCGACAATACCGTAAGATTGGTTATGGATGTTAAATCCGTAACCAATTTTAAGGTATTTAAATAAGTATGTATGAATATTATGTATGTAATGTTCTAACTTTCATTAAGTGAGCTCGATTCTATGATAAAATAAATTATTTTGACTGCCATCTCAAGTAGCATACATTGTCATCATGCATTACAATGTCAGTTAAGTCTTAATTTTGTACCCATTGTATTATCATTGCAAATGGGAGTATATATAGTTGAAAATGCAAAATTGTTTATTACATGAAATGTGAGTTGCACCAATAAAAACCAAGTAACATTTGTGATTAGGGGATACATTATCAAATCTTCTTTGTGGCTAGCTGCGTTCGACCCATTAATAGAACAGAACACGAGTCTCTCTCTCTCTGGTGACACGAGGTTTGGAGTATTCTTTAGTACGGGTAATCCGTAATCCTTAAGTACGGGTAATCCGTAATTACCCGTACTTACTTACTATATGATTACCTGAGTTTTTTTTTTTAATTGTTATATTCTTGAGCATGTTATGTTCACTTTTTTAGGGATGAACAGTGTATGTCGTATGTATTATTTGCTTGTATTATAATATCAACTGTTACATTCTGTTTTCGAACCGAATAAAAGAAAATTTGACA
>DWOZ01000354.1:0-10104 GCA_018251395.1 Choranthus vitellius
GGTCAGTTGGTGAAGCTGTTGATTCTAGTTGCTTCAGTGATGTACCGTTTCCCTTGTTTCTTTATCTTTCCCGCGCACGCTGATCTTACTTCTGTTACTTCCTTCCAGGCAGGGCAACGCGTTGTGACACCTCAGTCTGCTCTTGTTAATGTCCTTGGGCGGCGGTGATCACTTACCATTAGCTGATCCATCTGTGCGTTTGTCTGCTTATACCATTAAAACCTAGCTTTTTCTCGCGACTACCCTGGCGTACGCACCTCTTGACTCCCCTTATGCCGTCCCTCTCTTTTCCCTTTTATGCTCATATCTTGATAAAGGACTTCACCTCACTTTCCACACGTACTTTCATTCCCTATGTCAACCCAATCAAATCTTTTCCGCGAAAAAGTAGGAAGGAAGGAAGGAGAAAAAACTCCGCAAGAACCTGTGTATTAGGTTTCATCAAAATCGCTTCAGTAGTATACAGAGTTACTATCGCATTTATAATATTAGTAAAGATTGTTCAGAGTTTGAAAACGTTTAAGTAGACTGGTTTTCGTTATATTTCCAGCAAACAAATTCGTGCCCCATTTGCAATACAATCACTTCGCTGGTATAAAATATCAAATGGGTTGATAACAGCACCGCGCATGTTTCTGATGAATAATTCAGTATCATAACCCAATGTCACGGATCCTGTAAGCAGCTCTTTGTGATTTATTTGAACTTTTCGAATGTAAGCGAAAAATATTGTGGAATTAGCAAATTCTATAGATTCAGCTGTACTATCAGTCTCAATTATTTAATCTTCAATTCAGGTTCGGCTGGCTTTTGGCGGTTTGAGGCTTGATCTGTGTATTTGACTAGGTGGAGTCAGTTGTTATTTTAATAAAGTCAGATTAGCGGGTTGGTGAACGACCTTAAGATCTTTTTCCGTCCTTACCTTCGAATAACAACACACCAAAACAATATTACGAACACTAACACCATACGTGCCTACCTGCCTCTCCTAATTTGCGCTACTCTGAACCATATTCAGTCTTTTTGAATTCAGCGGATACCCGTTGTTTTTCAGCTCACCAGTCAACCTGAACTGGAGGTACCGCAATACAACCCTATGTTTCTTTGGCGTAGATATTGTCATCATTCAGAGGCTTTTTTCTCTTTGGTTAATGGCCCTTCGTATTAAAAAGATGTTTCTCGCCCATTGCCACTTCAACCGGCTAATTCCCAGAATTATATCCGTTAACCTTATTCATCCACTCCATAGCCCGATGCGCAGCCTTGAGATCGTGCATCATGCCAATAGTGAAACACCACCTCTTGGATATTCATTCATCAACATCATTGGAGAAACATATTGCTCTGATGTTTTATCTAATTATCCCATGTAAATGTTCCATATTCCTCTACAGCATCATGGGAGTTTGGTTAAATTGAATGAAACGTGTTGCAAATATTCTTACGCGTTATTAAAATGAAAGAGTTTTCACTCTTTATTTCGTCTTAGGAACCAAAAGTTCCTTTAACGAAAGTCAAAATTTTATATTTAATAAAATCAACTATAACAAAACATAAAAAAAAATTTAAAGGAATTTTTGATAGAAAAACATAAAATCTTAAGTCTCGATAGACAATACCTACATACATATATATGTACGTCTATTTCAAATGTCTATTGGATATGAAAACGAACAATAAATGTAATTGTAATTTATTTGTTATCACTTGTGTACGGAGTATGATTGTCAAGTTCAATGTTTATCGCTCAGTTTATACATATTTATAAATGTTACATATGATACTGGAGGTCATCTAAAATAGTGTCTTATTCTACAACTGTTACTACTGCCATATGACCGGTTTGTAGTACATTAAGTAAGGAGTTAAGGCTAGGTGATAATTAATGAATACAATAAGTGTTTTAAAAAAAACTTTATTATAAAATAATAAAAACCATTATTTAACCTCACCTACCTACTGTGCACATTTGCCCCACATAACCTGACTTTTTAGAAGTAACAGTGCACAATAACAATTGCAACTAAATATTCAAACTAGAGTTTCTTACCGGGACAAAGGAAAATGATAGCGAGAGGCTGTGAAATAATAGCGATATTAAATGGCAAAAATATTGTTATTATGTTCTTAATAATTACTTACTTAGTATATCTATGTTTGCTCATTAAAAGAGTAGTTTAAAAAATCCACATTTTATTTTTAAGCTTGAACATTCATACAAATAAAGTAGCAACTTTAAAAAAATAATCAGCTTTGTAGTCATACCAGTCCAAAACCTTTTTGTCGTACCAAATGTAAGCACCTTTTAATGATTGCGGAGCGTCCAACACTACGTAAATAGGAGTTTCAGCAGCTTCGTCCGCACTGTAGAATCCAACCTTATTGGTCATGTCGGTTCGTACTAGTCCTGGATGCATAGAATTAACAGAAATATTCCTTGAGTCAAGTTCCTTCTGTTGTATCATAGTGACTGCGCTGAGCGCCACTTTTGAAATCCTATAAGCTGCGACAGTTGCATTATCTGCTATATCGTCCTTATTAAATGTGCCATTCTTTACAGACTCGAGGTACCAGTCAACGAACTGATCGACATCACTTATCGTGAGATTCTTCTTAGATAATCTTTCAATCCAATATTCGTCTCTGATATTAGAAAGATGTCCACAGTCGCTAGAAATGTTTAAAATACGACCATTATCTCTTACCAGCGGGTAAATCAGTTCTTGCATTGTGAGGATACTTTTGTAATTTATATCAATAATGTTTTTACTTTCTTCATAGCTTGTATCGTTTATACTAGCAACAGCTGCGTTGTTAATTAAAATATCTAAGCCTCCATGTTCCTTTTTTAAGTAATCGCCGAATGCTGCAACACTCGCTCTATCAGCCACGTCCAATTGATGGTATTCAGGATGGAGTCCAAGTTTGTTCAGTTCATCCACAGCTTCTTTTCCTCGTGTATCGTCGCGTGAAGTCAGGTACACCACTCCATCATATCTCTGACACAGTCCTTTGACTATCGCTAGCCCAATACCTTTATTGGATCCGGTAATGACTGCTACTTTACTTGACATGATACTGTTCACTGTAAGTGAATAACAAGTAATGACTACGTTTGTACAAATAAATCGTGTTATGTATTAAACGATAAGCTGCGATAACGTTGGTTGGTAAAATGTTATCATTGCGTGACACGAATGTGACTATTAGATCATTTTGGTTATTATTTACGTTTACAGTTTAAATTATCTAGCGCGAGTTCCGCGTTTTTTAATAAATAAAATTGCAATGAGAATATACAACTTTATTATCTCACTAAACATACATATATACTATTGTCGTTGTTAAAATTTAACTTTGATACTGAACTCGTATATCTACGTATGATAGACAAAGCATTAATTTCATTAATTTCTAAGCGATCCTACCGATCGACTAAAACAGTTAACGTTAGCATATCAGTATTTTTCTAGTGCTTCCTCCTAATAAGCTTCAATCAACATTTTTATGCTTCACTATTTATGAAACTTGAATATTTTTTAACCTGTTAAGCTGTAACATTTAACTTTCACCTTAATGTTGCCATCTCCTTGCTTACACAAAGTCCAATGGGAACCCAATCACTAAGAAATGACAATTTGCTCTGAAATGGAGTTTAAATCGGAATCAGACGACAATCAGAGATGAATTTTGTTTGCGAACTCTAATTGTATTTCGCATCCGAATAATTGGCTCTCTCGCTCGGCAGGGCGCGGAGGTGCGAAACGTCTTATTTGAACTAACAAAATAATTATATTTAAGGGCCAATCGAGGCTTTGAACTCAAATGGTTTAATTACCGACAGTTGGAAGTATTGTTTAGTTAATAGATTGTTGGTAAGACCGCGACTTTGAGCTTGCGCGTTTAGTTTTAAAATATATATTATAATATCAGGTTGGTATTTTGTTTGAAGTTTGTCGATAGCAATTTTTTAACATAATTTAGTAATTAAAATGAAGTGTTACAGTACTGAGGAAATTATGAACAGGTTCCGTACTGAGCATGATGGTAAGTAATCAATTCATCTACGTGTAATATTAAGGAACAACAGGTGCTTCAAGGCCTCTTGAATAGAATAATTTAAAAAAGCAGCTAAGTTTAACAAACATATTAAAAAAGACGTTATTTCCGTTTTTTTCCCTTTCCGGCATCCGAACTGTCAACACTATAGTTATACTCTCCGAGAACGAATTAAGTTATTAAAAATAGTTTAGTGATATTTGGGTACAAACCTGATCATAAATCACCATCAAAACGTCTGTGAAGTGTTAGTGAATAATCATAATAGTGAGATTGTTCGAAATCATCAAGAAATTTGAAGAATTATCATCATCATTGTACCGAGGTTAGAAACATAACAGACAGCTCACAGACATTCATTGACATCTGACACGTCAAAAATTGACGTCAACGTCGGTGTTGCTATCTACGCGAGAATTAATTTCTACCAGCTACTACTAAGACGTCCCAATTTACGCAAATACTGCTTCATAAAATAATGGACAGTCAATTCCAAATGTTATTTGACAAAATGAAGATCGAGATGCAGAACCAAAATGCTGAATTGAAAAATTCTATCACGAAAAGCATTATGGACAGAATGGATGAGAAGTTAATTCCTATAGTGGAAGAAAACAAAACCCTTAAAATAAAATTAGAAAAATTAGAAAAAGAAATAGAATACTTGAGAAGAGGGGAGAGAAATAATAATATTATAGTATATGGATTAGAAGAAAAAGAAATATCTACTTCAGAATTACTTCAAAGTTTAAAAGAAAACTTGATATCGGATTTAAACATTACTATAGAAGAATATGAAGTCAATAAAATCTATCGTTTAGGTAATAAAAATAAAGAAAACAGGAAGCCCAGGCCGGTGTTATGCTCATTTACAAGCAATTGGAAAAAGAACGAAATTATCAAAAATAAAAAGAATCTCAAGAAAATTAATATCACTGAAGATTACCCGAAAGACGTCCTAGAAAAAAGGAAGGCATTGCAAGTAGAAGTAAACGAAGAAAGAAAAAAAGGTAAAATTGCTTATATAAAATACGACAAACTAATAGTTAAAGAGAATAATAACACCCAAGAAAAAAGGAAAAGAGAATCATCTGCTTCACCCTCGACCCATAATAACCAACCAAAAAAACAACAGACTACGTCTTCAATTAAATCACATCGAGCAAACGCGTTTGATATGATGCGGTCTAGATCTAACTCTCTTTCTAACATACCTAATAACCAAAATCAATAGCAACTAAAAATCGGCAAACGGAAACCAAAACCAACCGAAGAAACTGTCATAGAAAAAATAAGAAAAAATCAACCTCCCCCAAGCCGACTGGTCATCGTGGGGGAAAGAGACCATAACCCTCCAACAACAAGTAATAACAAAAGCCTTAAACGTCAAAAATCTAAAATTCACATTGCAGCCCTCAATGTACTGACACTAAAAAACGATGAAAATCTGACAGAACTAATGTATGCATTACAACACATTAAATGGGAAATCCTTGGTCTGAGCGAAGTGAGAAGAATGGGTGAGAGTATCCTATCTTATCCGGATTGCCTACTCTATCAAATAGGGGAAACCCCTGGGCAATATGGTGTCGGATTCATTGTCAAAAAACATTTAATAAATTATATAGAAGGATTTGTGGGTATCTCAGAGCGTATTGCGATGATGACCCTGAAATTACCTGGATATAAAGACCCATGGTCCATTGTGCAAATATATTCGCCTACCGAACAATCAAATTTGGATACAATAAATAAATTCTATTTTGACCTAAACAAAGCGATTCAAGAACACGCCCATAAAAACCTGATCGTAATGGGAGACTGTAATGGCCAAATTGGACATAGGCGTCCAGGAGAGAACAAGATGTTAGGTCCATTCACTTATAGTAACAAAACTAGAAGTAGAAATGGAGAATATATCACTACCTTTGCACAACAAAATAATCTAGCCATTCTAAATACTATGTTCAAGAAAAACAAAAAAAACATGTGGACCTGGATCTCGCCTGATGGTAAAACAAAAAACCAAATCGATTTTATAATGACCAACAGAACCAAACACTTCTCTAACTTTACCGTAATCAATAAACTAAATTTTAACACTAACCATAGACTGATCAGAGCAGAACTAGTATCGAATGAACCAAAAAAATCTAGGCCAAGACAAGGCCTAAGAAATATAAAGCTAAGTAAATATCAACTAGAACAAATTACAATCGGTTTAAAAGACAAACTCACAGATTTTAAATATAAAACAAAGGGATTAGAAACACAAGAAAAGTACAACTGGATAGAGAATAACATCAAAACCCAGATAAGACTTACTGAAAACAGTAAAGGTCAAGAGAAAAAATGGCTAACAACAAGGACAAAAAAACTATTAGAAGAAAGAAACCACATAATAAGTGCGAGAGACAATCAAAACAGAAGAAAAAAATTAATAGAAGTTAATAAGGAAATTAAAGATAGTATAAGAAAGGATAGGAAACAAATTAGAATGGAAATAATAGGAAAATATATAGGCAAAACAGGTGGAGTTAAAAAAGCATATGAAGAACTAAAGAATTCAAATGATTGGATCGTGAAAATGAAGAATAACCGGGGGAAATGGAATTATCGCAGAAAAGACATACTTGAATTGGCCACATCCTACTACAAAAAACTGTACGAAAACAATACAACTGAAAGAGAAATTAACTTGGGAGAAATTTCTGATGTCCCTATCATCCTTCAAGCTGAAGTAGAGAAAGCCATACTTACCCAAAAGCTAGACAAAACTCCGGGCCCTGACGGTATAAATAATGAAGTGCTACGACAAAGCAAAGAGGTTTTAATACCTGTCCTTACAGATATGTTTAACAATATCTTAAACACTGAAGTAATTCCCCATCAATGGACAGAGTCCAACATCATCCTGCTTTACAAGAAAGGAGACAAACACGATATTAGAAACTATCGCCCCATTAGTCTGATGTCTAATATCTATAAGATCTTCGCTAAAGTAATTTTAAAACGGGTCGAAAGCACACTAGACGAACATCAACCAATTGAACAAGCTGGGTTTCGTAAAGATTACTCTGTTATCGATCACATTCATGTAGTACGTCAAGTTTTAGAAAAATACAACGAATACCAGCTTACATATTATATCGCATTTATAGACTACAGCAAAGCATTTGATTCTTTGCTACATGCGAATATATGGGAAGCATTAGCGGAACAAGGAATTGAGCATAAATACATTCGATTAATTAAGAACGTATATAATAATAGTACAGCCAGAATCCAATTGGAGAAAAATAGCGATCCGTTCAAAGTACAAAAAGGCGTTAGACAAGGGGACCCCTTATCTCCAAAACTATTCTCGGCGTTGTTAGAATCTGTTTTCAGACGACTCAGTTGGAACAACTACGGGATCAATGTGGACGGTATACCACTAACGCACTTAAGGTTTGCAGATGATATAGTGTTATTCGCCAATACATCTGAAGCCATCAATAGAATGATCGAAGACCTTGCCGTAGAAAGTGGGAAAGTGGGACTGAAACTAAATCCAGAGAAGACCAGAGTTATGACAAACGGAAATAAAATTACAATAAAGTTAGGAAACAAAGAAATAAATTACACGGATGAGTACATATATCTGGGACAACTTATAACTCAAAAAGAATCAATGAACATGGAAGTAGAGAGAAGAATTGCTAACAGCTGGAGAAGATACTGGAGCTTAAGGGAAGCTATGAAAGACAAAAAACTTCATATAAATCTCAAAAGCAAACTATTTAACACCTGCGTACTACCGGTCCTAACGTATGGCTGCCAGTCCTGGGTCTTAACTCAGGAAATGACAAGTAAACTCGCAAGTTGCCAATATGCTATGGAAAGGAGTATGATAAATGTCAAGAAATCGGACAGACTTAAAAACAGTGTCATTAGAAATAAAACAAGAACGATAGATGTAACACAAAAAATTAGAAGACTAAAATGGAGATGGGCGGGGCATATGATAAGAGGTCATGACAAATGGAGCAAAATTGTGACAAGATGGTATCCCAGAGAGGGTAAAAGAAAGAGGGGCAGACCACAAAAAAGGTGGGATGATGACATCAGGCAAGTGGCAGGAGTGATGTGGAACAGAGTTGCCCAAGACAGGTGGGAATGAAAAAGGTTGGAGGAGGCCTTTGCCGACTGGGAAACAGATCTTCAAAAAATCAACTTTTAAATTAGTTATAGTTTTTTAAATAAGTATAAATTATAGTAATAGGTTAGTATTGTTTATGTGGAGGATCTGAATAAAAGGCTAAAATAAAAAAAAATATATCACTTGCTACGGTGAAATAAATAGTTACAAAACCTGCAGTCCTGTTCTCCATATTCTCAAAGGTTTTTGAAGTCCACACCGCACTTGACCAGGGTAGCGGACTACGGCACGTGTGTCCTGACTAAACTGGTGTAGTTCAACATACTGGCTAAATTTGAATTGGTACATGTCATATGCCTTCAAATCAAATCATTTATTTGCCTAAAGTTGATACATATATGTAGGACCTTTGGGAACTGAAGTGCAGGATTCTTCTAATTTTCCTTCACCGAAACTATATTTTATTACAAGCTTTTATTTTACTTGCAGCGTATTTGGATATTAGTATATTTGTTTGTTAAGTGTTCGGGTCTAATCTTGTAAGCTTAAGACCCCCTTCTTTTTACATTACGGAGCTGAAATTTTGCATAAACCTCTCATCCTGATGACAATGCATTTTTACGATAAACATGACATGATACTACTTTGAAACTTAAGGATGGGAGCAGGAATCGAATTCAAGCTCTCACGTTCACGAGACCAACTTTAAACCACTAGGCTATCACTGCTGAGTCACTCTTTAATAATCAAGTACATATTTATATAATTGCTTTCATTAAAAAATATTACTTCACGTTTTAAAAAACCTGATGCATGGCATGATGCAGACCGTTGCTATTTTTAATGAAGTGTTATTAAAGAATAGGTCATTTTGACTGATTTTTACGACTGGCCAGCACGTTATCTTTGTAAAAAAGTAACGCAAGTATTCTATTTTTAAATGTGTTCGTATTATTAATTACAGTTATTTTATGTTGGAATTAGCTGGCCCGTTCGACGTTCTTTTGTTTTAGCTTCGGAAAATTTAAATTTCGAACAATTTTCCATATATTGAATACGGTAAAAGCATTAAAATAACACGAAGGACGGAATTTTTTACATTACATTCTACATTAACACTGATTTTTTATCTCTTTCTAAATTTGGAGTAATTAAAAAAAATGCAGTTTACAATAATAATATATACAGGAGGTCTTTGGGCGGCATAGAAACTTCCATTTGGGTTGACAACCAATTCGCATTGGAGCGTGTTGGACTATGCTCTAGGCTTCAGACCCGTGCTCAGTATTCGGCAATTAATGTATTGAAGCCAAGATGCTATCAAATTTAAGGCTAAATGAGTTACCAGTTCATAATCTTAAGAACTATATAAATGATGATGGCTTTCGTAACCACAAAATAACTGATTCGTAATCTAACTTAATTGAATTTCGTGGTTTTTAAGTTGCATTGTTTTATTACTTATTTTCATCCGCCAATCGTTTTGAATGTCAAAACAATTAATAATCGTGACTTAAATATTTTTAATTATGCTAATATATCGTTGAATGTTTTTAGTGTATTTTTATAGAGACTACAAGCAGCCATCGCTTCGCTGCGTAAGAACGAGTTACTATAAAAAGTAGTTATTGTGACAACTGTAATAGACATATGATATCGGAGTCTTAAGATGCTTACTAGGATGGCTCCAACAACGCAGATAATTAAATAACCTATATATATATGGAATATTATGTAGTTAATAATAAGGAAGTGTAATGTACCGTGTCAACTGATTCCTAAGTAAATAAATTTGAATGAATGAATGAATGAATACACTTTATTGTACACACTAAAAATTAAACCCAATTAAAAGAAACAAAGAGTTTTAAAAACACAATAGGCGATCTTATCGCTTTAGTAGC
>DWOZ01000355.1:0-10100 GCA_018251395.1 Choranthus vitellius
TATGTGCGTTTTAAGCATTTAAATGTCACTCGCTATAACGGTGAAGGAAAACATCGTGAGGAAACCTGCATGCCGAGAAGTTTGCAAAACTTAAAGGTGTGTGAAGTCTGCAAATCCGCACTTGGCCAGCGTGGTGGACTATGGCCTTAGCCTTCTCATTCGGAGAAGTGACCCGTGCTCAATAGTGGGCCGTGATGGGTTGAGAGGAGGAATCGTGCCAAAAGTATGAGGGCCTAAAATCTACTGCATGTATGAGGTAGCCACTTATGCAAATCAAATGGATAAAAATCCTACTCGAAACAGTAATTAACCTAATTGTATTGAATGCTTAAAAATCGATAATCAAATCAATTTTATTAATCCTATAATCTCTATGTTTAACGTCGATGAATCAGAATCTCATCCAGACAACACATGAGATTATATCAAAGAGTATACTGCTAACATTCCTAGGCAGCAAGTAGAGGGAAAAATAATATCCGTGATATATTATTGCGAGCTGACATACAGCAGTCAACGAGAAGATTAATATGGCGCGCGATGGAGACACGAGGGGAATGCTCAAAGAGGAGCACACGAGGTGGAACGGGTCATGACCCATATAGCCGTAACTATGCCCTCTGGGAACGGAGCTCTCAATGTTGGAGGACCAGGCACAGTTTTATGAACTATAACTATAAAAGTAATGCACATTTTTACCGCTAATACAATTTTAATACGATGCTGACTTACGAACTAACCAGTCTGGTATATATTTTATTTAGTAGGTGTTGTTTTTTGGTTTAAATAGTGGTACCGACTTCCACCGTGAGACGTTCAGTCTCGGTTCTTTTAGAAATCGTATAAAATATACCAAATTAAAAAAAAACTTTCGATCTTCAAACAGAACCGAGAACAGCAGCAAGGTCGCAAATTTGCTTTAAGTGTACAGTCAATACAAATCTGCCTACATCAATTTTGGATTGAATTGAATTTTGGATTCTTAAGTACGAAACTAAACAATTCATGATTTCTCTACGCCACACACATCAAATTATACAACGGCCTAATAATAAAACCTATCAATATAAATGATGAACTTTCAAAAATCTTCCGATCTTTCTTAAGTCGACACGTAATCAGAATATCTTTTGAAGACAGCTCAAGATTAAATCGTTTAAGGCTCCGGAACTCCATTATAACCTGACCTACTTTACAGATACTTCGTAAGCCCTAACAACGTCAGTCGTTAAAATACCGAGGAAATTTTTCAGTCAAGAAATTTCAACAAAAATAGTGTACATAAGATGTTGAAAGCCATTTCAACTGAAATGCAATCGTATAAATTCTAGGCACGCAGTGGGAAAATAGAAAAATACGCGTGTCCCAAATACCTTTCATATCCTTATTATACGACATACGAGATGACCGAAGGAGATTACTGCGACGTGAACAGCATAGTAAAGAGAATTAGAGATGAATTCTTCTATTTCAGATTTAACTTACATATTTTACTCCAATTCCACTGCTGGTGGATCTTCAGCGGTTTTCAATATTACGATAAGCCATGGCTCCAGACAATCGTTAGAATAAATGCGTAACTGTCTGTCAATGGTTTAGTAGTTTAGTTGATTTTAATGAAAATTGAACTTGAGATAACATGCCTATGTTAGTTAGTCAGTTCTTATCGCGAAAGCCTTGAAAAGGGGCTGAAAATTTGAATGTAAGTTCGTCATTATCTAAGATAAAACCATAAAAAATTGTAGTCATGCACTTCGATATACGAGTAAAATACACAAAATATGTTTTAATGCTTTTGTAATTTCGACCTGTGTATTGTTGGAATATCGTATATTATTTCATGGTATTTGATTGAAAAAAGGTCGAAAAAACACATTTTTTTTATTATTTCAGACATTCAATTATAGTAAGCACTAATATAAAAATACTAAAATGTGAGTAAATAACAGTCAACAAGTTACTTTCGTGCGCAGGTGAAGCTAATAATGGCATAACGAACCTAAAATATACAATACACGGCGCTGCATTTATCTATTCAGGTCTCAGTTTGCGTAGCAAAATCTAGTACAACGTAAACGTTGAAAGAAGCGTCCTTGATGTAAAATTTGTGACATTACACAATGATTCTCGTGACTAAAGCAAGACTGCTAGAGGGAGAAAAAGCTATGGGCTAACGCTTTTCCTTCGCATCGTATCAAACTGTTATTTCTAGGACTTATGTTAATTTTTATCTTTAGAAACAAATGGTAAAACAAGCGTAGAGATCGTCTGAGGGTTAGATATCTGCCTATGAATATTACCTATGCGTTACCAAAATGAAATAGCTGTGGTTACTGAAAATTGTAATTAAATTTAATTGCAAACAGAAACAAATCGTATTAAACCTATACACTACAGCTATACACTGACAGCAAGTATTATTACTTGTAAACTTTACAATTTTTAAATACCTGTTCGTCTTTATAATCAGAAATCAATCCCGAATATAAAGATACTTCGTACATTTCTCGTTATCTTAATTAATGATTTCATTTTATACTTACGAGTTAATTGAAAAAATCTGAATATATTCCCATTTCAGTCACAAAAAAATAATACATTCAGACAGACACTCTCCCAAAGGAAGTATACGTTACAGCAGCAGAAAGATGAAATTTGCAACATCAGCAAATTATTTTCACAGCGTGACGTATCATCTCGTGTAGTGGCCACAGCCGGGCGTGCCTGGGCTGAATTATATCACTTACACTTTATGGGCGTCTGCAATGATGTTGTTTATTACAACTGGAGGCGAGGAACTGAACGGAGGCGACGTGAAATATCACGTGGAGAGAATATTAGGAGAGAATATCTTAACATCAGTACAGAGTCACTCGGTATTATCCTTCTTGGTTTATGATAATTTATGATCCTTCCATAATAAGTTATGAAGTACTTACGCCAAAAATATATTCTTCCGATAAATCAATAATGCCAAAAGACCCGTTCAGAACGATCGTCACGACCCATCACTTTAACTATCAAAACTTGATACGAACATTGTCGATGGATATAAAAACTTTGCTCCTTGTCTGAGAGTTAAGTTATAACTACCCAACTTAGTTATGAAAGAGCCAACATCAAAAAACTAAGACAAAGTTATTAAAGAGGAGAGACACGTTGCGGATGTAACGCGTGTAAAACTTACGTTACTATCTTCAAGTAACTTGGACTAAGAGATAACTTCAACAATGTTAAAACTTATACAAAGCTTTGGGGAGTGATTTCAGTTAAAAGTTCTTAATTGCCTTACAACAGAAATAAGTGAGTATAATGCGTCGGTTTTATGGGCTTTAGAAGTTCCTCGCCAATACTGGAAGGGAGTACAGGCTGAACAACAAGACCGCTTAAGGCCACTATTAGAAAAACACACCATTAGCGTGTTATATCTAAAACGCTACGTCAGGATTTTAAACTGGAACAACGATCCACTTTTTTCCACGAGTACCACGCCCCATTATGTAACCACTCAAGTGCAGGGTAAATGGAGCACTCGGGTATTTCTAAACCCTCCCGTTAGACAAGAACTGCTCGAGTCAAGCCGTGCGAGTTTCGTTATTAAAGAAAGAAAATTAGTTGAAGAGCAAGGAGATTAGTCTCAATTCATGATAAATTTGTACTATAATAGGGTACTTAAAGTTTCCTATAGTATTAAACTTATTGATATAATAGCTTATTTCGATATTTTTGCAAATATTTAGCAATGGGGTTTTGTAAGAAAGGTCATTCAACACTATAAAACCATAATAGAAGATTGCGAAAAGTTTCCTGAACGTTTATACATACGAACACCAAAACAAAAGGAATCATGTAGTAAGAATGATAAATTTTACATTCCGATCATCTTCAATTCAAGAACTAAATACCATCACAACTCGAACAATCACATTGCTTGTTTGTATATAATAGATGTACTACCCTGGCTTCAAGCCAATAAACTGAAACACAGGAGGCCACTATTTACTACCAACCAACCATTACTAAAACGATAATACCAACGGAGAAAGATGACACTTTTACAAAAAAACAAAATGGAAACAATAACACAACGTGAACTCTTGACAGCGATCTAGTTGCAACTGGAAAACTCTGATAACACGACAGAGACGTTCTTATGATCGAAAACAAAAGTACTTATCTTAATGACATTGACACTCGACGGAGGGTGACAATAAAAACAAATACAAGCGATAAAGCTGATTTTCTGTGTCGGACACGTGAGACAAAACTATTGGAGCTCGCAGCGTACGAGGAACGTGACCGGCTAAATGAAACGGATATGGTATACCATCTAGATAGCGACCCATTTGTCTCTGTTATACCCGTGGACAATCTGATACAGCGAGAAGGTCCCACGGAAACTGCATTGTTATGCTATTAAAGAGTTATTTGTTGCTACTCTTCTATCAATGAAAATGATAACTTTAATGATTTTTAGGGTTCAGTAACTAACCAAAGGGACTGGGACGCTATTCAAAAAACATTGTCGTCTGTCCCTTAATTTCAATCATTATATCGATATTGTTATGCTTCCGACTTGCACTTGAAAGATCTTTTCAGTTTTCTTTATTTTATGTAGCTGCACTTGTTATTACAAGCTTAAAACAGACGAGTGTAACCGAATCAGTATTCTATTCTGGTGCCTTTACTATATAAATGTTATAAACATCTAAAGGAAATTGTCACTTTTCGAGTGGTTCCCGTCCGCAAGCCAAATTGACATCGCTTATTACCGCCTCCGCTGAGTGACGCGGGTCGTAACCAGGAGAGATCATCGACGCAGGTGTCAGTAATATTCCATCACAGCACAACAATCCAAAAATATTCCTGATTAATCGGACGCCACGCCGATGTGCCGTATTGGTCGCATTCCAATCAATCGTAAGGAAACGTGTTACTGAGACCCGTGTAATTGCCAGCGCGACGGACGCAATGCAAATCTGCGGCGTACCGGCGTTTTATCGCGCGATCAACACAACTCGGTCACAGGCGATCACGTCGCATTCCAGACTTTGAGACAACGCGCAAGAGTCCCATTTGGATTCTGATATGACAATCCTGAGAAACGTTCGACATTCAGAGCAAACAAGTCCTTAATTCACTGACATAAAGTATAAAATTGGTTGACGTGTTAACGTCAGAGATCAGGAGAGACGACTACGACAATTTGCCTATTGCCGACTTCAATTATCGCCCCCCGCACTCATTTCTGAATTAAGGCGAGAGCGACTGTAAATTCTGTGACGCCTCCGCAATTCCTCTGAATTGGTATGATGCTTCATCTAACCGGTTTTTACCTGACGAACTTGTACCATACAATCATGTTTGCTTACGACGAGATTTTTAGTTGCGTATCAAATTAGCTAAATTAAATAAGCTGGCCATGAAGCTCACGATTAGTGGTAAAGTCTTTAGTAACGTAAGCTTAAGTGAACTCAATCTCTTAAAATGAAAGGCGAACGAGCTGTAATTAAGCGGAGTTATATTTATTGGGCGTGCGTTATTAAATTTAAATTTCCCTCATAATACCAGTAATGACAGCCTATAAAGCAGCGAGCCGGTCGATCATAATTCATAAACCGAGCTAACCATAGCCCATAAAATTAACAGATTCCATTCAAGCAGTTGGCGCTAACTTGTTCCGCATTTAATTAGCACATTCCACCTAAAATATTGACTATCCGTAATCGACGATATTTAAATATGGCAACATTAAAATTAATTAATTAAATAGACTATATCAGCGTTATATATCGTTGATTATAATACTGTCTTACCCGATGAATAATTTTGTACTCATTTACTTTAAAATTATTTTAACGCCAAAATAGTTTCAAATGATTTCAGTAACCTTGGTGTAACTATAAAATAACAAACAATATGAATTATATTTAAGACATATATCAATGCACATGTGAGTGACAAGTATATTAATGTTTAGATTGAAATACATATTCACGTTTCTCACGAGTTACATTGATAAAATGATAGAACTGTTAATAAACTCTGACTTAATTTAAATTTAATTGATAGTAGCGAAGTTAAGTTAAACGAGATAACAACAAAAACATTGGCATGAAACAATCTCGTTATAAATATAAACGTAATGTTCGTTATATTCTACTAACAGTTAGATAAGGTTGTTACTGTTACTGAGTCCATAATCAGAGCTCATAAAAAGGCAATTTCTTTATTATTACGATTCATTATTATCGCAAATTCTTCGTTCATTATCTTAAGTGATCCTCTACACTGATATCTTTATCTAAGATTCACTAATATTCAGGTAAACATGTTAACTTATAGGTTATTAATACATTATATACAATGAGGTAAGAGGCTTGATATGTTACGTTCACAGAAATCCATCCCTTACTATATGCAATAATGATCACGAAAGCCCAGAAATTTTGTCAAAATCAAATTACTCCTAAGTTTAATTTGAACTTAAATCAATTATGTATTATGAATCTCTTTCAACGAAATCCTAATTCCAGGAGTCTTATAACAATGTCTATAGTAAAACTAAATGCTCCGATAAATCAAACAAGAGTCAAAGGCAGAGGTAAAGACGATACAGAACTTAATCTTCATTTTCATATCAGCAAGAAATATATATTTGCTCAGTGATAAGACGATATCCTTACTTGCTTACTCTATTAAAATAGAATTGCTTATGAAACATATTTCAGTTACAAAGTAGACATATGTAATGCTTAATAAATCCTTCTTCAAAAAGAAGCTATGAGAGAGAGGGAAAGAGAGAGAGAGAGACAGGCAGAGAGAGAGAGAGCGAGGGAGAGAGAGAGAGAACGTTTTCTTTGATTCAGTTATTTTAACAAATAATTAAAAGTGGTAACATCGTCCTGCGAAGAAATCACATATAACCCGAATAAAAGACTGCATTTCACGTAACGTAAAAGACAGCTTAATCTTGAAGAATGAATAACCAAATACGTCACTTACCGGGCATGAAGTGCAGCAACGCAGCTGTGATGGGGTAAAGGCTGGGACTATAAGTGATGTCCGGGCAAGCGTAGCCCAGGACGGAGACAACTCTGTCGGCGACGGCGCGGCCCTTGCGCGTCAGGTGGTAGCCGAAGCAGTGAGTCGCCTCCACAAATGGTGGTAGCATGATCGGCTTGTCCGGCAACTCCACTGTGCCGAATACCTGTCAACGAAATAAGAAATACTTACAGATACTGACATTCTACTTAGATATATCGTTACAGTACAGAATGCGGTTTGTTAAATTAAGGTCCTAAGTTTAAACACATGAAGATTGTAACCTTTAAAGATTAACATGAGACATACTTTTATGGTCGTAAAAGCAATCATGGGCATGCAGTCCACTTTGATTGATATTAAACATCAACAACAGTAGAAAATTACTCTTCCTGTGACAATCTTAATACAATGTTTGACAATCTGTGACAATCTTAAAACAATGACAAATGTTTTTTCCGAGTTGCTTAAAGATAGAATTAGTGTATACATATTATAACGGTTTCTGGTGATTAATAAATAATGTATGGTCCCAATATTCAGTTAATATTCAGGATCTTTAAAGCACATTTTATCGGGTTCTATGCACAAACGCCAGCACTTGCTCTTAGTGTCGTAATTGTGAAATATAGCTCGGCAAACTCAACCGCCAGCGGCTTTTATACATAAATGGTCATTCGTTACCTAATGTTAGATATTAATTATAGTGTTAGTTTGTGATTGCTAAATAAATACACTATAGATTTTACTCTGCTTAACTGTATAAATTAATTTTGTTTCACTTTATAATATTTAATATTCTACTTTAGAAATATAAAAGCTCGAAGATTAGATATTTCGCTATACACAATTTATATGTTACACGTTATACATTCAAAATGAAGCTTCTATCAGATACTTTTTTCAGAAAATGCCCCAATAGGTTTGATAAAGAGGTATTTGTACGTTATAGATGGGGAAACGAACATTAGGGTCTTTTGTTGGGAAGATATCAGCTGAAGAAGTTAACAACATAATCATCGGAACTTTTAAGAAATCTCTTACCAAAATTCTTACATAGGGCAGAAAATAGTAGATCTACAAAACAAAAACTTTTATTAGCCCAAATTGGATTTAACAAGTCAATTACATTTTCAGAAGCGTGTACGGAAGCAGTGATAAAAATGACGTTATATATTTTTTTAGTAGCGGACGTGAATTGATTTAATAAACATATTTAAATCTGTTATCCAATCTGGTGCGGACATGTCGTCGTGCTGGCTCGTGATTATTCACTTTGTGAGCAAGGCCGGCGGGGCTCCACTCGGCCCATACAAATTATACATTTCGCCTAGATACCTCGTTTAACCTAAATAAATTTACAGACCGACATACACCTGACTATTGTTCGACAGTGCTAGGAGATTTACATTTAGTTGTAAAATAATAGCAATGGTTATTATGTTTGTTTCTTTAGTATGTTTCGTTAAATGTTTGCTGCTTCTTTCTATTTAACACGTATTATGCCACTGAAATCTTATCAGGTAAAATTTGATGAGTAAATAATTAAATTATTAAATAATGTAAAAAAGAATAATTAATAAATTTTAATAAGACATTGGTTTCACAATATTCTAACTCTTGGATTAGAATTCAACTAGAGTGACTAAATTTAGAATTAAAACTAAATGAGACCGAAAATGCACCTTGAGAGACGCCAGTTCCAAAAAAGAAAAATCGCCACTGAAGCAACTTGAGAAACAACAGAAGCAATTGTAAAATCTTATGCACACGAGGACCATTGTGCAATGGGTTCGTCGTACGTTAATCTGTCGACAGATAACGACAGCAATGCAACATCATAGCAGACGTCTCCTTGCCACGTGTTGCGTAAATCTGAAGGAGTAATGGCCATAATATGTTTGTATTAAAAATCATATTTGTAATATAAATACAAACAAATCCGAGTGTGATTCGTAAACACAAAAGAATTCTATACATATAAACAGAAGACTGCGATCATAGGCAAAGTATTACTGTCAAACTTCGTTCATAGACGATCAGGAAAATTACGAAACGAAAGTAGACAAATTTTAATGAATTCAAGAATACCTAGTTAAAATTTTTAACATGATTTTATGAAATCATGTTAAAAATTTAGCACACTAGCTACTACTACTAGCTAATTAATTTAGCAGCTAGAATAGCACAGCTAGTCAAGGCAAATCTATTAAACCCTAATTCGTAACATAGGGTTCGGTCACATCAGCATGGTTGCACCACATTACAGAAATATCTTTATGCATCACCATAGTTGATGTCGATATATATAACTAATCGTAGGCGAATTGAAGTTCTTACATTTTATGAGGCATATAACTATATGAATTACACATCGACCCAATTGAAAGCACATTAAAACTCGAACAATCTAGTTTAGTTTATAACTTTTAATTACTATAATTTCAATTAGGTCTTTACCTTATCGTTTGCCAACTGTGCGTAAAATATAATCATAAAATGTATATTAAGCGGTCAAAACAATTTTGTATGTTGATTTTGTGAATAATGAACTACTAGGTAGTTGAAACCGGAAAATAATTAAAATAGAACAATTTCAAAGCGTTTCGTTGCTCGCTCACAAATATAGTAATAAATTATATTTTTGATTTGTGTGTTTTCCTCGTCCTCGTTTAATTTAAATTTATGATTAAAACGTATGTTTGAAGTATTATTAGATATTGTCATAGTGAGAGTAAATTATAGTTCGTTAACCCGATTTTATCTATATTTCAAATAATAACAATGACCCCTAGTCCAGTTATAGTATTTTACCGTGCGTCAACAACATTTATAACATGATGCCACTGTATATTCTGGATGTAGTGATTGATGGAAATTATTCTTCTCTCAACATTAATAATTTTATTTGTACTCTTTTCATTTCTAGCTATACTCAGCAGCATCGAACGGCATCCTAGCAAAACTAAATGTGTTGTCAACTTTGCATCATTTTGATAATATCCCAACTTTGGTGTTAGTTCTTAAATCCTTCTCTGCCACGAAATGACCTTCAC
>DWOZ01000356.1:0-10097 GCA_018251395.1 Choranthus vitellius
CCAGTTTAACGAAAATGAGTTATGATTGCAGTTTTATTTAGAATCTTGCGCTCTATTGATTGGTCTGTGTGACGCTTTTAAATTCACAAAAAAATGCTTTATACGGCCCAGATGACTTCTCCCCTAAACAGTTTTTGTTGGAATGTATGGTGTAAGAACCAAAAAATAAAATGTAACAACTCATATATGGGGTATCAACCATTAAACAAAATGGGTCATAAAATCCACGCTAACTTTTAAACAAAGATACTGACAATAAAATAAGGTTTTTCATTGCAAAAAGAATTTAAAAATAACCAATCTTACTGAATAGGGTCAACGTACCTATTAGAATGAAAAAAATATTGACAAAAATGTTTTTAAAATTGTTTTTTGTTCGTCCTATAAAATTGAGTTTATGGCTTTTACGACCTTTGCACCCCAAGGTAGCAATATATCAATATGTATCTTCTGGCCCTTATGAGTTGGTGATAGTCAAAAATGTTACGTACAATATTGATTAAATTTATCCTAAAAATGTACAAAAATAATAATGTAAAAAAAACTAATTATACCCGGTTCATCCTGTAGTATTTCTTAGCACCAATAATCAGCATCGCTTGGTTTCATAGCTTAATACAATAATAATAATAATAATCTTATTCAACCCACAACCGTGTTCCATCAACGTTGAATACAAGCAATCAATTTTAAGATAATAATATAATAAAATATCTACTTATTTATTTGAATGATTTAATTTTATTTGTATCCTACGAAAAATAGTACGAAAGTATCAATAAAATCATGGATAATTCCATGCTTAAGCAAAATATAATATGAATGCAACACTTAATTATAATAACAAGATTTACATAATTATGCAAATTTAATTTTTACGACATTTTACCTAGCAGTCTTCTTCATACAACTTCTCCATTCCTTTAATATTTTATGCGTAATCGATTCTAAATATGTTATACCCAGCTTGCAACACTTCCAATTTGTGCAGGAATCAATTATAATTGAAAATATAATTACACTAATTTATAAACTAAAAACAGCCCTATCGTTAGACTCAACAGCATCGTGGTACCTATGTTAAGTCATCTTAAATATACACGCATGTGGCGAAAGTGTAATCCAGTAAAATTCATAATCCTGTCTTGCCCTACTGTCAAAACTACATTATTATTTAATACCAGTGTTTTGAATATGCGCCCTCTTCAAAGGTTTGAAAAACCCTCTTCGTATGGCACCCTCTTCGGCCATAAACAGACAAAAATTGTAACTTAAAAGTGTACTAATAAATAATATCAAATTTAAACATTCTTGATTTTTTCTACATTTTGTTAGGAAGCTACCTACATGTTGCTACCTTGCCTTTTTGCTTTTATCGTGACCTAAGGGGTCGCGACTCACAAATGGAAAAACACTGCTCTGTACGATAAAAATAATACAGACCTTATAGTAAAAATGTATTAATCTTATAATTATTTAACGTTTAAAAGTAAGAGATATGAAGATGCAATATGATAAAAAACACTATACTGCAAAATTTTCAATAGAAATTATAAGTTTCCATCGAACAGTTATACATACATACATATTGCATTTTTTTTTAATTTTTACACCAGTACATTAATTAGGGCGCAACATCACACAATCTTGGACCTCTCCTTCGTTGATTTAACTATCTCTAAACTATCTACTTACAAAGATACCTAACTAATAAAATTGCTTGTAACCAACATTGAGGTCAAAAATATAATTGCTCAGAAATAATTAACAGAGAGGGCATATTTTTACAATTCAGTCCAGTTTAAGGGATTCATTATTATTGCAATAATAGTATAATAAAGTGTATGAAATTCGAGTAATTAATACTACTTACATATTTGTGATGTCAAACAATTTAACTAAGGACTAAAACAGTTTGTTGGTAGAAGTGTGTTCAATTATTGCCAGTGGTTAACAAATTTGCCATCCAAGAAGCCAAATGTAGACAATATACAATAGAAATTTCTTCAAAGCGCATTTTAGTAGGCAATTCGATCGTTAGGCCATTATTGTAATATATAGGATTTAAGTACCAACACGCTCGAGCTTGCAAAAGAAGCTTTCGGTTCAAAAATGTTCACTAGCGTTATACAAGATTTTGGTCATGGCCCGGTGAGCGGTAAAAAGCCGTAGTTTGCCGACCACTTTCCTTTACAATTCAGATAACAGATAGCCAAAATTTTGTGTATTACAACAATAAAATTGCGTTAATTTGAAGAAAAATAAATTTTAAGTTTTTACGTTTTCTTATGGGTATCTGAATTTCAAATAAATAAATAATAAATTTTGAATTCTGATAATTATTACATTTTATAATTTTGAATCCTATTTAACTTAAGTAGGTATTACTTGTAAGTACGTAAGCAACATAAAGATGCATACTTTAGGCCATTCATAATAGATTGAGGATTTTAAAAGATACTAAGTAGTTTCTTTCGGTTTTCTTTAGTTTTAATTTTGAATCCTCTTTCATAAGGCACCCTTTTCAAATTTTGACATTCAAAAGAGCACAGTTAAAAGATTTTCCTATTACCTAAATATGACCTAAAAACTGGCCAAGTGCGAGTCGGACTAGCGCACGAAAGTTTCCGCACTACTATTATCTATAAACGCGGGTAAAAATCATGTCTGTTGTATGGGATCCCCCTCCGATTTTAAATTAAATTTGTTTTATTTTAATTTGAATGTTTATTTTTAAAGTGAATATTGTCATTGTAACGTAAAATGTTAACTTTCTTAAAGTGAGCTTTTGATACCTAAGACGAAATAATCAATTTTCATTTCATTTCGCTTCAATATACCTATACCAAATTAAATATTCTCAGAATATTTCAAGCATCAGCTGATGATATCAAAATCGGGCAAAGGAAGCCCCTTTAAAAACTATTTTGTCATAGTTTGTTATTGAGTAAAAAATAGAACAAAATAATTTGTTGTTATAGCAGTAACAGCAAGACATCATTTGTGAAAATTGGAGTTGTCTATCACAGTTCATGCTACAGCCTGTTGAGCTGGAGACAGACGGTCAGATAGAAGTCTTATTAATATGACCTTATTTCGCAATTTGTAGACGGAACCCGAAAAATCAATTAAAACTTAGGTACTTTAACTTTAAATTATAGGTAAAGTTAAACTGGCCGTAGTGAATTAACCTAATTCTTCTCGACGAACCCTCTCTGGAGCATTATTGTCAGGTACTAGGAAGCTATTAAACGCCGCCTGACTCCTCTATCAATCGTCTTATTTAAATTAAATAAATTTACCATTATCTATACTAATATAAAGCTGAAGAAGTGTTTTGAACGTGCTTATCTCAGCAATTACTGGCTCGAATTGATTTTTTTTTTGGTGGAAAGTCCATTTACCAAAGTAGGCTATAGGCTATATAACATCACGTTACCAATAGCAACTGAGAATTATTGAGATTTGTTACAAAAAACGTGAGCTTAGTATATTTTTAAATTAACGCGGATAAAATATAAAATTATAACAAAAACCTTACCTAAAATTATTTATGTTTTACGAGCAATCTTGTTTATTATAAGAGACAAGAAAATAATATTAATTTCTAATAAAATTCTGTCCATCATAAATAAAAATGTGTCAAATATGATTTTGTGATGTTTTAATACATGTTAAGAAAGATTGCTTTGAGACTACATAGTAAGTAGTTTTCCTTCTTTTTGTATGTATATACATATCTTGTATTTCTCTATACAACCCTGGGTTAGGTGGTAGAGAGTGCAAATAAGGCATTAAACTCGTTTTGTGTAAGAGGTGAATACAATAAAGGTTTATAAATAAAAAAAATGTATCTCAATGAACGATATTTAAAAGTTGCTTTATAAAGCAACAATTCAAAAGTTCATTCATAAGTATACTTACACCTTATAAGTCATTCATAAAGTATAATTTACACCTAAAATATGTTTTACCTTATAAATTATTATGAGTAGGATTATATTTTAATCTATTTCTATTATTGCATTGCACATCCGGCCTTAATGTAAGATAATATCTACAATGTACATTAATGTTTTAAGTCAAACCTAAATAAATATAATTGGAATATATATAAAACTAATTTTTAGCTATTTTATCTATAGAATAACTATTGAGTACATGAGCTTATAAATATTTCCTAACTATATTATTGCACGGATGTATAGTTAACTTTATAACGAAACTAAAAGTTTTCGTTACTTTTGGTTACTTTTTT
The DNA here is from genome assembly GCA_018251395.1 of Choranthus vitellius. Taxonomy (NCBI): domain Eukaryota; kingdom Metazoa; phylum Arthropoda; class Insecta; order Lepidoptera; family Hesperiidae; genus Choranthus; species Choranthus vitellius. The sequence goes on from DWOZ01000356.1 coordinate 4,259, forward strand.
TCTATTTTTTTTACTATCCCTTGAACTACTAGTATTACTAATTGTACACTTTTCTACGTTTGGGTGTAGCTTTCGAAAGCTACCAAAATAAACTGAATGTGTCTCTACACTCTCAGCACCAGATTCACTTCTAGCTTCGTTTTCAGAATCGTCACTTTCACTACAACTCACTATTCTTGCTATTACCATTTTTTTCTGGAATAGTCTAGAACTTGTTGAGTCACTACTAAGATATCCAGAGTCTTCTATACTAGATACCTTCTTACGCTTCACTTTTATTTTACTCTCATTCTTTTGACCTTTGACAAACGTATTGGTATTGATTGTAGCTTCATTGGATCTTCCGGAAATATTTTTAAAAGAGTTTCTGCAATTGTCGGATTTTTCGCCTTTTCTGATAATATTAATTTCATCTATATCTTCATAAATTGATTCTCGCGATAAGACAGAAGCACTCACGGGACTGCAGGAAGATCCACAAAGAGATTCACTTGGATTTCCGGAAATATTATCGTTGGTGGTAGTTTGCGCGCTAGATTTAGAGTTGAGGCTTCTGCCAGTTACGTTTTTTGAATTAATTTGTCCTCTGGCATTTTCTACTCTTCTCGGTGGATTAATAGGCTTTTCATATATTTGATATTCGGTTGTCGGCGGTAAAGGTGGTAGAATATCTGGTCGTGCTAAACTTTTAATTTGTTTTATGGTTGGTGGAGTGCTTTGACGTTGTCTTTTCGAATGCCGTAGTTCCAGGGTTAAAATCCGACCTTCTTCAGATGTCCAGTTTGCGTCATTATCTAATCCTGTGTCTGTATTGTCTTCAGATAGTTTAGATTCGCTGAACGTATTTAATGTCAATTTAGGATAATTCTGAAAGTTTTTATTAACTGAATGATCGTTTCTTAGACTGTTAAACTTTTTTGCATAGTCACCCTTACTGTCATTCTTCTTGAATGTACCGCTACTTCTAAGTTGTATGCGGTGATTTGTATTATTAGTATAAGTCGTGTTTTTTAAAATTTCGTTCCGGTTAAATTGCATATTTTCTAATATCTCCTTATGTTTCGGATGTTTACGATCTAAAGTATCTGGTTCAAATCCGTCGGATTCATGAATTTTTATATAGTTTTCGGGAGGATCCTTGACTTCAATTGTTAGACAACCGGGTTTTTCGTCGTGATTCTCACTATTTCCTGCTAGTTTTCTACTCCCCATTGAACTTTCTGATCCACTAGGTGAAGTTGGAGTGCTGCCAAAATTATAATTATTATTTACATACACTTCACTAACTAGGCTGTATTCATTATTTAATGTAACTTTCTTGTCTAAAGTAGGATCTTGTTCAATTACAGTCTTCTTTAATTCTATAGTTTCATAATGATTTTGGTCTATACATAAATCTCTCTGGGGTGAAGGCGTGTTACTGTTACTGCTAGAATTTGTTTTATATATTGCATTTCTCATTGTTAACTCTTCTTCTAACGGCAGTGCATTACTTAAACTAGGACTTGCTTGGGAAGATGGTACATCAGGATAATCTACTGGTGTTAACATTCTCTTTTTAATAGAGGTTCTCTCTAAACTATCCGTTTCATATTCATTTCCAGATGGGCTTTCAGAATTAGGTCTCATGGAGAAATTCTGATGTCTATTATTTGAATTTTTACTCATAAATCTTTCTTCATCTGAGCTACTAATAACATAAGATTTTGTGAAGTTATCAAGTGCCATAGTATCATTTACCATGTCAGGTAAAGTGCTTTTATTACAAAGAATTTTATTTTTCCTTCTAGTATTATTTTCGTTAATACCTCGCAAACTTCTAGAACGGTATTCTTTAAAACCAATAGGTGTTATGTCATCAATACGAGCTACAGTTTTACAGCAATTATAATCGCTAGTGTTTTCAAAGTCTGGTAGAGGTATATTATAATTACGTAGCGGTGGCTCTGATCTGACTGATCGCGAAGACTTTTTAGACGCCATCATATTATCCGGTAAATACATTGTATTAAAGGAAAAGCTGTTCTGTTTCTTTATTTTCACATGATTTTCTGGCAAAGATAGAAGGGAATTAGCTAAATTTTGTTGATTTGTGTTAGGGAGTAAATCATTATTAAATAATTGTTGTTTCCCCAAAGGAATTTTTTCAAGCCACTCACGTATACTATTTTGTTTATCACCCCTACTTCCTATACAATTCGGGCATGCAGGAATGTTGTATTTTATTTTATTTTGAGTATCGATACTATTATCTGATTGGCAACCGGGGCAGCCCATGCAGTTAACTGTCCGTTTTCTACTATTTTCTCTTTTCAAGCTAATTGCACTTCCACTTCTCTGACTTCCAAGTCCTTGATAAAGATCTAGACTGGTTCCATTTGATGGATATGTTTCTTCTTCTGGTATTTGGTTAAGAACTGGTTGAAATCTCTTAGATGCCATTTTGTGTTTAGCAATGGCTATAACTTCTCGTATTTTTGATAAAAATTCCAAAGCCGCGGCTGGGGGATCCTGTAAATTAGATATTATTAATTTAGTTGTTATTGATTTATGATAAACAGTAAACACTATTCTTAAAATGCTAAACGTATTTACTTACCACCATTAGATGTGGCTCAAAGTAGGCTGGATTAAAGTAAAGTTTCCGCCTGGTAGTGCCCACAGGTCTGGCGATTTCTCGGTCCTCTATTGTTTCCACAATAGAAACGTGCTCGTCTGGAAGACGTTCAATATTTGATTCATCTCGATGATTTACTTCTGCGCCATCGTTTTGATGTCTAAAATCTCCATTGCGTTGGTGCACAATGGCTGATGTCGTTTGAGTCTGCAAAATGATTTTGATATAACATACAAACGTTCCAGGAACGAAATAAAAGCATTAATAAATTTACTTACATTGAAGTAATCTTCTTCGCTTCGTGCGCTACTCTCAGCAAAGTCTTCGGAGTCTGATATATTGCTTCCAGAGTCACTAGGAATTCCAGTTTTATTTTCATGAAATGATCGACCCACAGATAGCAATGGATTTTTCTTTATTACACCATCATCTTGGCCAATTGATGGCAAAGCTTGAATGCGTTCATTGTTAATGCGTATAATATCGCGATCAGTAATTGTTGTACCGTCCTTCTTTTTTATTTTCTTTATTCTTCCCATTCTGTCTGCTTCTGAGGATAACTTTCGTCGTTTACGGATATGTAAGTAGAGAAAGACCGAAGCGACGTAGACTAAGCCCAAGAGTAAAGAACTGATACCAATTGCGATGTATTCTGTAATTGTTAATCCTGATGTGTTTGAAGCTTCCGATGTTTGGGCATTTGGTGTGAATTGAACTTCTGTTACATCTGAAATTAATTAAGTAGAAATATATTAATCACTACCTAAACCAGCTGGTTGCATTTAATTGTAGCTCAAAATTACCAACTTACACTTTAGCATTTTACACCTTGAAGGGATGGATTTAAGTACTACAATGTAATATTATAGTTTATAATCCTGCACCAAGTTTATTACGTTATCGAGTTATTACCGTCGCAAAATGTTTTAGCTTTTTGTAAAAACATATTTAATGTAAACTTACTATGACTATGTTTCGGCGGAGATCCTTGTACTCTAAACGCCACGCATGGTGTAAATACTCCTCTCAAATCCATAGGAGATGATGGGGTGGCTGCGACATCACGACACAGTAATCTCACCACCATAACGCGACCCGACATTCTGGTTCGTACGGCATCTTCTCCACTCCACTGGAATAGAAATTACGTCCAAATAAGGGTTATGATATTTAAGAAAAAGATTTAAATTTTGTGGAGCACTCTGAATATTTGGAAAACGAATGTCTTTATTTTTAATTCTTTTAATCATTTTTCCGTTTTGAAACACAGTTGGAGTTAATGCCTAAGCATTTTCTGCCAGTATGTCAGTCTATTAGTATGAATATCGCAGATAAATTAGCATATTATAAGTACGTAACTTAAGTTACCCAGGGTATTCATTGTCTTGTGACTTATTTTTATCATAGGAGAGTAGATAAATATATCCTAACCTCACCACTTTTAAGTAAAGTGAAGTTAAAAAACAAAAATAGCACGTTGATGAACTAGTTAACCAAATTGTATTTATTTATTATTATTTTTATTTTGAAAAAGTAAATATTAACGTCACGTAATGTCTAACTACTACCTATTTAATACAGTGGATCAAATTTTACCTGGAGGAAAGTTCTGCCTTCATCTCGAAAAAGGCTGAATGGCACATCTGCGTCAAGCGTGTTTCTAAGGTCAAAAAAACCTTTTTTAGTGAGAAACTGGGCGCCTGAGACTGCACATATCGGCGTCTTGACATCTGTAAAATTATTATAGGTTTATGAAATCTTACGTGCCATTATAATAGTGGCAGCTTGGCAGTTTCAAAATTGGTCTTTTGAAAGAGAGAACTCGAGTTAGAATTCTGCAAGTACGTTGCTGCTTACCATCAGGCGGGATTGTAGTCAAGCACTTATTTATCGATTATAAAAAAGGAGGTACCTCAAACAGTTATAGTATGCGTATCACTTGCCTTGGTAAAGGAAGAAGTAAAGGTGGTCGTTATATAGTTCATTGCGAGAAAACTGAGCTCCAGCATTGGGACAGTTATAAGTTGCAGTGAAATCGTATATACGGTACGTTATTACGGAAAAACAAACTGAATCTAGGCCTATACATTTTTTAAAGCATATTTCCACTTACTTTGGAATGTAATTTCTCTGGATGGATGTATAATCTGCCCCTTGAGCGGTAAGTAAACAAATGGAATCCTCTGCACCCCCGTCCCCGAGCCAAAAGTCGCCAGCGAGCATTCTGTAAATAAAACCCCATTACATATTATTTTTTATAATTTAAAATTTTTATTGATAAATTTTTTACGTATTATTACAGATACCTAAAAACTACTCGTCCGATGTCGCTCAAATTGAAATGGAACCACGTGACAAACGCTTTGATTTATTGATTGAAATCGGTACACAGTAAAAAGTTATGAGGTGACGAACATAAAAATAACAAGCTTTATTAAAATATTTAAATGCACAAGCGTTAATAGCCCTAACACAAAGAAACATACAATTTCATAACTGTATTGTTAACCCTTGAGAAGTTCCCTTGTCTGGAGCCAATCCTGAATGTAGTATCAGGTCATACTTGTCATAAAAATGCATTGTCGTCAGGATGAAAACTTTATGCAAAATTTCCGCACCGTAGTGTAAGAGGAAGTGGGTCTACTTATGCTTGCAAGATTTGACCCGTAACAAACAAATATATTTACATACTAATATACAATCATACATCATCTCAACTCATCACGGCCCTCGATAGAGCACGGGTCTCTTCTCTGAATGAGAAAGTTAAGGCCATAGTCCATCACGCTGGCCAAGTGCGAATTGGCAGACTTCACACACCTTGGAAATTTGCAAACTCCCCGGCATGCAGGTTACCTCACAATGTTCTCCTTCACCGTTATAGCGAGTGATAATAAACGCTTAAAACGCACATAACTCCGAAAAGTCAGAAGTGCGCGCACTGGGATTCGAACCCGGACCCTCCGAGTTGGAGGCCGAATTCTTAATCACTAGGCTATCACCATTTTACAAACATACACTGCAAATTAAATTAAAGTTTGAAAAAAAAACATACTAATATTGTAAATGAAAGTGTTTGTATATTTATCCATACTTATATATATATATATACATATACATATACATATATATATATATATATATATACATATATATATATACATATACATATATATATATATATATATATATAAATATATATTTATTTATGTATATAAATGT
>DWOZ01000357.1:0-10084 GCA_018251395.1 Choranthus vitellius
TAAGGTCTGTCGCAATGGAATGTCGAAGGCTTTTGTGCGATATAAAAACTCCCGACACTTAGGGTCGACCACTAAATCCTTTACCTATTAGCATTGAAGCAGCGTGGTGGAGTATGCTCTAGGCCTCCTCTTAGAAACCAGTGCTCAGTAGCAAGTCATTAATAGGTTAAAGCTAGATAAATAACCATACATTTTATGAACCCCTTATGCCAAAAGAAGTCTTGTAACGCAAAAAATACTTATAAATATGCCTCCTATATATTTGTACTAAAGTATTTAAGTACTTTCGTATGATATATATGGACTAATGGCATAACCATGGATCAAATTCAGTGGATGGGGCCCAATGAAAAATCGTCACATTATATTTTCATTTAATCAATCACTGCTCACCCAACCATAATGTTGTGTCGATTAACTTTAATTGATTGCAAGTACCTAAAAATATAAAACTACATATTTTTATTTATTTTGGTTCTTGTCACATCTGAAATCTGATTTTGCTAGTATTGCCACTGTATAGTTATACCATTGCTACAAACATGAATAATGCTAATTTACAATTATAAATTCTACTGGCTATGCCTCAAGACTAACCTGCAATGAGTTAAGTTCCTGGAACAATTGCTTTGTCTTCGGCCCAGGAACTGATGTTTTTATTGATGGCTTAGATGGTTCACCACTGGTGGATAATTGACTAGCTTGCAATTCTAAAAATAAATATTGATACCCAATTTAATTATAATCTCCCCAAACACAGTGGTAACCCAATCTCGGAAAACACAACTCATGGACTCACCACTCTTTACAATTCTAGTATGAGTTCAGGTACAAGTATTAAAATGTTATTAATGACACAAACAACACACAAGGATACAAGTGAAGTGAGAGTATGCCTCAGGCTTTGAAAAATCTTACATAATACCGCGTAAAAAGTGGGTACCGACTGTTAAAGAAAACAAAACCAAATAGAACAATTTCGGGATGATCTGATTACGATTAATCGATTGGATGAGAGCAGATTGAGTTGTTACAAATATCGACATAAATTACTGCTTAAGGACCCAGTGGGACTCACGGATTTTAGTGCCCTAGCACGACTCAATCTAACTCATGAATTTCTTCGTGACCGTTGTAGAAAATTAGGCTATATTTTACTGGTAAAAAGAATTTTAATATGAAATATTTAGACGGGCGTATCCTTTTAATAAAAATACAATACTTACGTAAAACATTCGTCGATCTAACGTTCTTAATGAAATATGCAAATCCATTGCGAGAACGAATCATTTGTGTTTTTATTGAATTATTTCAATATTTTTATTTCGGAAATTCGTAGAGCAATAAATGACACCGGCAAAAACGTCGTTCTCTTCTCTGCTTTCCACTCAACTAAATAATGTTGGGGAGGGGGGTACCAGCTGACAATTTGCTGAATCTGTCATTCGGTCTACTAATATCGTAGACAGAGAAGAGAATATCTTACTGTCATCTATGTCTTGATAGCGAAAATATAGTAAAAATGTGCACAGAACTCTCACTAGATGGCAATACACCAATTTAGTCCTAATATAAATCTCAATAGAGAGTAATAACCACAAAGTACTTTGCCATAGCGCGCAAGGACGAGAAACGACCCGCATATGCGGGGAAGAAAAAGAAACTAGGGAAGCGTTACATTGCTAAAGCAACTGGGACCAATAACGACAGAAAGTGACCCCAGATAAATGGAAACCCATAGTCCCAATTACGAAATTAAATATCAAATTTATTTATTTTCATGATTTAGATAGGCCGATTGGTCTAGTGGCTTGTGAATCTGACTGCTACACCGAAGGTCGTGGGATCGATTACCACCCAGGTCAAACTTTTCTGTGATGAACAGAAACTTTACTTCTTTGACAACTATAATTATTGTTCATTTTCTCATTACAAACTTGTACAGCATATTTTCCAGTATATATCAGAATGTTCCCCAAATATCCTCGTATATGTATTTTCTGTGGACATTCATTTAACAATTGACATATACTACTAATAACTACTCTGTGGTAAAATAAATGTTTTGTAGGTACAGTTTTTACCGGAACGAATTTAAGACAAATGTGTTATTTAGACAATCATTGCCTATTCATTTTTTAGTATTACGTATTGTATTTATGTATATCCAATAATCGTTCCTAATATGTTGGATAAAGTTTTGTTATCAACAGATGTTACTCTAGTTTGTTGTCAACATGCGTTATCTACCGAAAAAGAAGAGATCATGGGCTTACTGATTGGAGAAGTAATTAACTTTATTGGCTTTACTTTTATGTTTTGTCGGTCTCGGCGGCCTCAGAAATATCAACACAAAATTTATTAAAGGAAGATTGATATTCTTAAGCGGCCAAGTGGGTAACGCTTAATATTATATTAATTACGCTAGAATAAAACATGTTTTATGTGGTCCCGATCTCGTTGGATCAGGTATTGAAGGTTCCTAGCTGACGTTTGTATCGGATAAAATATCTTAAATCTACTGTACTAAAATCATTGAATGAATTTAAATATCAAGTCAACCTCCCTGAACATAGGCGTACCAAGCAGGAATTAGGATAAGTAACAATTATAGGTATAGTGGTTGAAAAAGTGCATAAATTATGTGATTTTAGAAAAATATCTCGCTTACCCAAGGTTAGAAACTGGGTACAGCCATGTCACCAAATATAATCTAAATATATATTTATTTACCAGGTGCATTATGAAGATGACCATTCTCTGGTATCTATAGTATCGTCTGTCATATTGAGAAGACTGGATAAGAAACCTGATCGAGTGGAAATTTCAGAGGAACAGCTAGTCCAGGCTACCATGAGGGCCGAAGAGCTGGCTGCTGAAGTGGGTAGGCCTTTGAGAGTTGTTGGGTGGTACCACTCACATCCACATATTACTGTCTGGCCATCACATGTTGGTAAGTAGTTGATATAAGAACTTGAACATTTCCAAAATTATAATAGCCAATGTCTGGCACAAAAATAAATGTAATTGACTAAATGGCCAACTCAATCTATTCAATCAATCCGAGAGCTTTTTAGAGTATAAGAACGGAGACTTGAGGCTTGGGTTTTAAAAGTTATGTTTTCAATGGCATATTTATTACAGATCTGGCAACACAATCAATGTATCAAAGAATGGACTCAAGCTTTGTGGGATTAATATTTGCTGTATTCCTAAAAGATCAAACTACAAAAGCCCCACAAGTAAGCCATAATTTGTATCGCGCTTGAAAAAGCTATAAAAAAAATGTTTTGTTATCTATGTAACATTATGAAATAATTTAGTTATAAACACTCTTTTAGATTCAGGTCACATGCTTTCAATCAATTAACGAAGGATCTAATCAAAGCAGAAGAGAAATTGAGCTTGAAATAACCAACAACAATGATTCACTTATACAACATAATTTTCAGGTATTAAAAACTTGTTTCATAACATTTGGTTTTGTTTGTAACTATTTTATAAATTGCAATCAAAATGCAATAGTTAATGTTTTTTACATTACAATAGATTTTGGCTAAGCTTCCGGAAATTTTGAAAGAAGAGGAGGATGAAGCCTTTAGAATTGAAACAGGCCAAGGTGATGCAGAAGACATACTTAGTAATCAACACAACACAGCAGTTCGGACAATTGCCATTGGACACATTGTAGAGAAGGTGGGAATTAGTCACATACATTTTATAAGAATTATAATAGAAAAAAGATTCTATTATTAAAACTATCAAAATGTATGTTTGGACAGAGACAATATATTCTAATATTCATATTTTATTGTTACAGATTTCTAGACCTATGTTGGAAGCACTTGTAGCACATAATGCATTAAATTCCTTCAGATTAAAAGCTTTGAAGAAGCAACATCAAGAACTAATGAATAAGGTCGAAAATATGTCTTGTAGTGTGTAAAATTATGAATTAAGTATTTCATCAACTGTATATTAAATTGCGTTCTAATAACATATTAATAAACTGTCCTAAATTGCCAACTGTATTTTATTACATTTTCTACATGATATCATTCTTATCAATCATCTCAAAACCATCAGAAGAATCAATACTTGATACTCGCTGCCTTCGTTTGTCTTCCCTAGTATACACCATATTTACAACTGCCCCACTAAAATTTGTTAAAACATTATAAGCTGCATTAGTCCATGTGTTTGCTGGCTGAACCTCCAATGATGTTTGGTATTGTTCATTTTGTTGTTCTGTAACAATTAAATTACATAAAGCCACATCATTATTGCACCATAATCACAATAAATATAAGTATCCTTTTTGACATGACAATACCTCGTGGTATGTATTCATCTTCACTGGAATCTGAGGTTTCTACATCTTTATCTAGTGAATGCATTTTATCTACAGATAAATTAGTTACTAAAGAACTACTATTGTCTGAACTATCACTGGCTTCTTCAAGCGGTTCATCTACTGGTTTCCAATAATCTGCAAAAACAATGCATATTAAAACATATATCTATAACAACAAACCAGGAAAAAAACTATACAATGATTCATTTTAGTAATCAACATTCATAATTACCTAAACTTTGTTTTTCATCAAACACTGGTTTAGGTTCTGGTTCTATTGACAGTAAGTCCATATTTGCATCAGAAATTTCCGGTATGAGGCCTTCCAATTCAGCATCTGATTCTTTAGAAAAATTAAGGTTAATTTGTTATATCATTACTAATACTAACTAAATTTACCAACTTTATAATATGAAATCATAGACTAAAGTTACCTGCATTCTGTTGAATTTTCCTAATGAACTTTGCAATAGGAGGTATTATTTTATGCATGAAGCAAATGAACATAAATAGCACATAAGTAACGGTATATCCACTGGTGTACTTCCCTGTGAAAAATATTATGCCCAGAAATATTTGAATTAATAGAAAAGCCTGAAATTAAAAATAAGCCTTTGAATACTTTGTATTTTTAGTAAACAATTGATTTCCTTTACATAAAAATATCAATACCTTTGTATGGTTGATATCCCTGAGGTAAATCAGATTATCAAATTTCTTATGAAACCATATAACAAATTCATTTGAAACCGATGATATTCTACATATTTCATCTCGAGATATACGCTTCAGGCAACTAGTTCTATGTTTATACTTCAACCACGCTTCAAATGCATCAATACTCATTATTATTGTTGAAGTCAGGCAAAATGATTGCAATAAATTTATTTGTCGATAGACACAAAGGCTGAAAAACAAATAAGGATAGAACTTGTTAATTCTTTGATTGAATTAGCCAAAAAAGAGCTCAACATGAATAGACACCAGAATCGCCTATATCCATTAGCAGCACCAAGGGCATCATTGATATTATGTTGACCATGAGAACATACTGATTGTCAGCAAAATAATATGCATGGTAAGCATTAATATTCGCCCATGAACATCAATTAGAAACTATAAGCCATTCTTAGTGGCAGAAATCTGAGCAAGCAAAAAGTAATTAACCTGCACTATCAAGTGAAAAGTCTACAGGCATACCTCAGCAAACCATGAACAGTTTGAGACTATTATGTGATCTGTTTACAATTAAATTGAATTGGCTATTACTAAATTAGTGCGCTTTACCATCTAAGGCAACATCACCACTTAATTTCAGGTGGGATAGTGGTCTAGCACTAATTTATAGAAAGTCAAAAAAAAACAGCAAAGGTTGAAATGGACTCAAGGATGATTATAATATAAAAGAAAAATATTTGCGTGCTACAGTATAATTGCTAGTACTCAAATATATTAATACTTCAATAAACATTATTTTGTACCACATTTAATAATTTAATGAATTGCTATAAATGTGGTGGATGAATGGAGAGGAATGTTATATACCAGGAAAGAATATAATTTTCAGAAATGTTTATAAACAATAATGACGCATTATTATTTAACAAAAAACATATACGTACGCGAATAAAAGATGAAAAAGAGAAATAAACAGCAAAGACAACCATAATTTCTTCCAAAACAAAATATCTTCCAGTAAACTGACGAAAGTAGTAAGTAACAAAGAACTTGGAGTATTCTTTTTCTTTTCAGGAGATTTCAAAGTACTCCGTTTAAACATATTCTTAAAAGCCGCGAGCATTGTTATTTTTCACTATTCACATCATTTCTTAAAATTAAATATAGACATTCAAATTTGAGCAAACTTCCAATTATCAATTATCACTAATTTACTGATTTTATTGTGATTGCAATGAATGAAGTCTGAAATTATTTGTATTTCATTCATATTTCACATGGCATTTTTGCATTGCAAAGCAAAATTAAGGCTTTATTCCGATATACCCCAGTGCTCTTCTGAAAGTATGACGTCATTACAATATAAAAAAATATTACGAAGCCAAAAAATAAAAAATCGACTTGTGATTAAATTAAATATTTGCTTATCACTATAGTTAATTTGATTAAATTGAGTAAGTGAATCGCTGCTTACTATTAGTTGGACTAGTGATCAAGCACTAATTTATAGAGTATAAAAAAGTATGGATAAGATGTATTTAAATCTCTATTTAATTTTATGGCTGGTATTTTTGAATTTCAATCAATCAGTAAAATTAGTCATGTCATTATTGCACTTCAAGCACCCTGTGTGGAAAGCCCCAGTAGGTACTCTAAAAAAGATGGAAACAATTATGACGTAATGTTTTCATAAGACTGGCACTGCTGTTGGTTATTGTCAATATTATTATAACCGGTTTTCCATTTTATTTCTCATAATAATTATTATTTATTTATGCACTACCAGTACAAGGTACTGCGTGCACGTCACGAAACAGAAACAAGAAAATGGACAGTTCATTTTTGAACGAGTTCAGAGAAGGAGTACTAAGCACTGGTGATGGTGCTTTGTTAAACGATTTTACAATGCGGTTCGGTAAAAAATGTGCTTGCCTCCAGAAGAGTCAGAGTTTTCTTGCGTGTCCTTTTAGTTTATTATTGGTGTTCATGTTGAATATTTCTTTCAGCTTTGAAGCTCTGTCGGTATCTTCTATTTGCAAGTGTAGTCAACCCCAGGGTTTGTAAGCGATTTTCATGATCAGTATTTCGGGGCTATAAACCGTTAGCAGTGTATTTTGGAACAGGCCTTAATATGTTCAGCCACAGATAATAATACTTCAAACCTACCCTGACGCTGTCAAATGTCAGTTCTTAATGGGAATTTTGTCATCTGAATTTGAGTTTTGTAAATCATTCGTTTCGACAGATGGTCTCTGTCTGTTTCGTCCATTTATTTTATTTTTTCAATACAATTATTTACATTAGATAAAAACCATAAACATACGCTGTTTCTCTTTTCTAATTTATGCTATTAGTGTAGTTATTTGTCGCGTTTAGTGTTATTACTGCGCGTGCAGTAATTGAGTGATTGTGAAAACTATTTGTAAGGAAAGTAACAGTTTGTCCCAGAACTGATTTGATCAAATAAATATATTTCTTGCGTCGATCTGCAGTTACGATAATATAATGATAAAAGTAATATGAATTGAGTGAAGTGTACTGAAGACAAAATGTCTTCGACTATATACGACAAGTTTATAGGCAAAGAGGGCTCAAGGCCTTATAAATGTCTTGAACTTGCCACAAAGGTTTCTTTGAACCTAAGCCATTTTAGGAGAGATGGCCGGTTTTGTGACATAGACTTAATATCTGGGAAAACAAAAGTTCGGGTAAGAATGTTTTGATGTGTACCTAATGTAGATCTTAGTCTTCTTCATGCAATCTATTGATTCAATAATATTAATAATAGGTATTACAATCTTGAATTCTTGATACTGACAATTGGAAATGTATACTGTATATAGGGACAAGGAAGGATTATAGTAACTATATTAAATCTAACTTAAAAGGGATGGTCATGCTGTGACCTATGTATTTAATCATGGGCAATATAAAACATCCTACACAAATGTGTCACATTTTTCTGTACTTTTAGTCTTTTTCAATGAATCCTATTGATATAGGTTAGTAAAACACATAAACATTGAAGTACCTAGCAACAGTCACTGAGGTTTAACTAAATTATCAGAAAAATATATGTACTGTTAAGGTAAATTATTGTTATCTTTCTAAATATATTAACTTTAGATGATTTTTCTTTCAACTGTTGAAATAAATGCATATACTCAAGGACACTAAGAATTCTGTGTTTCTGGTGACTGTACAGCACAAATAATACCTATGATCTGTAAAAATTTTTGTATTTGCCACATAAATATCAACCCCTCTGTGTAACTACCAACTCGCAGGGTCACTACTGACTTAGTTACCTGGCCATCAACAATGTACAGTCCATATTGCTCATCCGTAAAAAAAAATGTAATGAAAACTAGATGACAATGCCACAGTTATTTTTTAAATATATATATATTGCAATTGCAGGCACACAGAGTGGTACTGGCTGCTAGTTGTGAATATTTTGATGCCATGTTTAGTGTTGGATTGGAGGAGAGTCAAAAGAGTCATGTGGCCCTACCAAGTGTTCCACCCGGTATTCTGCCTATGATAATTGATTTTATTTACACAGGTAATAAGCTTATCTAGAAAAAATACTAATATTTATTTCTATGTAAAGTAAGAAAATGCCTCACAAAAATACACAGTGGTCTTAGGGTTTTATGTGTTAAATCTTGGTGAGGTTTTTATGTTTTGGCAAAGCAGATGATTTTAAAGTCAAAGTCAAATTATTAATTTCACTATAGAAACTACAGCTCACTGAACATAAATTAAAAATACAACAGTATGTTTATTTTATTATCCTACAACAAAATCTTTGTAGGACTTTGTACCAAACATCTAAAATTAATAAACATATTTTTCCTTTCAGGTGAAATAATTATTGACAAGGCCACAGTTCAGCATCTACTTATAGCTGCAGATATGCTGCAATTACAGGAACTGGTGGCGGTATGTGGTGAATATTTGAAGAGGGAATTGCATCCATCAAATGCCCTTGGCATTTACAGGTGAGGTTTATAACAATGTCTTATGAATATCTAAAGGAAAAACCATTTGTAGGATTTAAATTGAATTGTCATAATTTGGGTATATTTAATCAAGGTTAGCTTTGTCTGTGACCTAAGCAATTATCAACAGTATTTTCTATATAATATGAATTTAGTAAGTAATTTGACAGGCTAGTTGGTCTAGTGGTTAGTGAACCAGACAGCTATACCGCAGGTCGTGGATTCAATTCCCACCTAGGTCAAACTTTTCTGTGATGAGCAGGAATGTTTGGTCTGTGTGTAAAAAAAATTATCTATAAAGGTAAGTATTTAAAAACGGATATATGTATGTTTATCAGTTGTCTGATCACCATAGTACAAGCTGACGCTTAGTTTGGGGTCAGATGGCCGTGTGTTGTTCTGAGATATTTATTAAATTATTTATTATTATTAAATAGGTGGCTGAATGTGTTAAAGACATGTACATTTATTTATTCATATATTGTTCAAGATTTTGGATCTTAGTAAAAAAAAATATCGATCAAGACGCGAGATTGTCGATCCAAGCAAATTTTGCCTAACAAGAAAAAAAGGATAACAAGAGCCGGATGGCCGGACACAGTTTATTTAGTCTGACAACAAACAAAAATCCTATGTCCGGCTTTATCCAGACGCCTGGGTACCCTATCTGCAATCAATAAATGATCTCCACTACCACAAGGCGGAAACTGGGACAGTATCAATGATATTAACTATTCAGAGAGTGAGGGAAAGAGATACATAGAGGTAAAGACATAAAAGAGAAGAAAAGAGACGACAATTTAGCATAGTCGAGTATCTAAATGACAAGGATGCATGGAAATAATCCGTTTTCAGTTTCGATCGCCCCGCCCGTAAAAACCTTTGTAAAAGATTTAATTTGTGTTTTTAAAAAGAGTACCCGGAGTTTTTTCCACCGTTTTTTTTAAATTCCGGCCTATAATACCGTAGTCTTGTGCCATTTTTGTACAGCCAATGATATATTAAAAGCGGTGACAGCGTAGTCGTTACGAATTCGGCTTCCTACTCG